>VMDO01028546.1:0-23788 GCA_007922755.1 Pedetes capensis
ACATATAGAAAAATACTATATAGTAAAAGATAGAGAAGACTTGGATGGGAAACTTAGATGGGAAGGGGGGGAGGGGGGAAACATAGAGGAGGGTAAGGGGTAACCTGTATGAATAATGCTTATCAAATTGCATATATGAAAATTGTCACAATGAAAAGCATGTCAAAATGAATGACATTATGATGTACATTAAAAATTTCTAATAATAAAAAAAAAGAAAAAAAATATATTATTGACTGTCAGCTCTGAGCCAGAGAGTGAGCCAAGCAGTGCTGTTATAAAGAGGGATGAGATATTGTTTTCAGGGTACTTAAAATCTGATGGAAATAAGGGAAGAATAGTGTGACTATCTCACTGACTTCTACATGTTAAGCTGAATTTCTTTCTGTATCTATTTAGCATAATTGTTAGAAGTATAACTTGATTGCCAAGAGAGGTTTCCAATTTTGGTAGAATCCATTTGGAGTTAATTGTTACTACATAAATTTTGGGGCTGGGATTTAGCTCAGTTGGTAGAGCACCACTCTGCAGTCTCTGAGGTCTTGGGTTTGATTCCCAGCACTGCAAATATGGGTGAAGAATGTGGCAACCCACTCCCAAGGCAATCCTGAAACAATTAGCCATTGAAAACCCTATGAGGGTCGCTATGAGTTGTACATGACTGAATGGCACCTAACAACAACAACATCATGAATTTTTGGTGGACTATTGCATTTCACAGGTTTGTTTTCTTTTAACTGTATGTGTTTTTTCTTATTCCCTGGGTTTGTTTAGTTTGGTCCTTGGTCAAATACATTGATTAATTCATTGAATACTTTGTCTTTATAAATTTGTACGTTCTTTTGCTGTTTTCATAAGTACTCTTAAAAATAGAAAAGCACAAGAGAAAGCTAGGGAATTTGTCTAAATGTCATAACACTTTTTTATAATTATTCAAGCAAGAAAAAAATTAAAATTGTCTTTATGCACTTTTCCTTGAATAGGAAGGGAGAGAGCATGTGATCTACTGGAAGCTAGAGAGATATTTGAAGGAACATTGTTACTTAGTATCTTAAGTGCCTAGGTGGGCAACAAATAGTTCACTGTGGTGTGCTTAGAAAGTGGACCATGTGGAAAGATTGTGATGGGTTTAATTTTAAATGTATTCGGTGTTGTGAGGCTCAGCATGGTCAATAATAAAAGATGTTTAGTAAGTCAGTACATATGTGTGTCAGTCAACTTTCCATCACTGTGACAAATTACCATAGATAATCAACTTGATAAGGAGGAAAGATTGATTTTGGCTCATGGTTTTAGAGGTTCCAGTCTGTGGATGTTTGGCTCCATTGCCTTTGGGCCTGTGGCAGGGCAGAACATCATGGTGGGGAGCATGTAGGAGAAGAAGCTACTTAACCTCATGGAAGCTGAGGGGACGAAGGGAGTGAGGGGTCGCAGTCCCAATATCCATGTCAAGAGCATACCTCCAGTGATCTGACCACCTCCAACTAGGCCTCATCTCTTAAAGGTTGTGCTACTTCCTAATAATGCCACAGGTTGGGGACCAAGCCTTTCATACATTGGGCCTTTGGGGGACATTTCAAATCCAAACTATAGTAGTATGTAAGTAATTAAGAGTAGGCTTCTGATCTCAGGAAAGAAGTCAGTCATCCCCTAAAAAGTGATAGTTAAATCAGAGGATAGGAGAGTATAAAACAAAATGAAGATACCTGCAAATACCACATGACATATAGTTTTTCATTATCTCTTTGTCTAACCTAGAACTTTTTAGAAAAATCAACTGAAAGAGAAACTCGCCAAGAATATGCTCTGGCTATGATTCAGTGCAAAGTTCTGAAACAGTTGGAGAACTTGGAGCAGCAGAAGTATGATGATGAAGATATCAGTGAAGACATCAAATTTCTCTTGGAAAAACTTGGTGAGAGTGTTCAGGACCTTAGGTGCGTTAGCATTATTTTAAAAATTTCTATATACTGGGTCGGGGCTGGGATTTAACTCAGTTGGTAGAGCGCTGCGCTGCAGTCTCTGAGGTTCAGAGTTCAATTCCCAGCACCACAAAAATGGGAGAAGGACCTGGCAATCCACTCCCGAGGCAATTCCAAAACAGTCAGCCATTGAAAACCCTATGAGGGTCGCTATGAGTCGGATACCGACTCAACGGAACCTAACAACAACAACATATACTGGGTCTGTTTGGCTTTTTTTAACTTGCATAATTTTTTCCCCTTTTTTTCTTCGCTTCTCTTTCCTTTCTTTCTTTCTTTCATTCTTTCTTTCGTTCTTTCTTCCATTCTTTCTTCCATTCTTTCTTTCTTTCTTTTTTGTGGGAGATGGGCCCTTTCTAGTCACCCTGGTAGGTCTCAAACTCTTAGGCTCAAGGGATCCTTCTGCCTCAGCCTCCTGAGTAGCTGAGACTGCAGATACACAGAAAGACTTGCATAGCTTTTAAATGAAAGTCTGAATTGGTTGCCACCCATGAAAATCAAGAGATTTCCCTAAAATTTGTGTTATGTCTTCTGTTGAGGTATCATTTTACAATAATTGGTTAGGAGATCACCATCATTTTATTTACATAGTGCTAATAGGATGATGGGCTGGGATTTAGCTCAGTTGGTAGAGCGCTGCGCTGCAGCCTCTGAGGTCCCGAGTTCAATTCCCAGCACCGCAAAAATGGGAGAAGGACCTGGCAATCCACTCCCAAGGAAATCCCAAAACAGTCAGCCATTGAAAACCCTATGAGGGTCGCTATGAGTCGGATACCGACTCAATGGCACCTAACAACAACAACACAATAGGATGATGGGTACAACTGGCTTATCTCTGTTTTTATTATTATAAGGTTTAGGATATGAGTGTGAAAAGATTACTTCTTATACTAACTGGCCTTACATTAAAGTAAGTAACTATTCAAACAGGACACTTTGGTCAACTTACCCAGTGTATCCTCATTATACTGAATTACCAGTCAACATTTAATGACTACACCTGTGAAATTTTTACCTGAAAGTCCAAGCATGTCCTGAAATTGACTGTCTACTGGCTAACCACATTAAAAATTTCGTATTATAAAGCTTTGAATGACCACGTTATTGTACACACAGTGTTAATGTGTTTTGAATTAAAGTACATTTCCGTTTATGTATACAGATGTTTTTGCTTTTAATTAATCCATAATGGATTAATTCAGTAAATAAATCACCTCTACATTATTGGCAATCACATTAAAATATCATAATGTCGTTTGTGATTTTGTTTTTATGATATTATCATGCTTTATAACATTTATAGTATTAGTGTATGCTATTTTATGTTAATATACTCTGCTTTTATATATGCTCACATTAATATACCTAGTCTTCTGGCAAATAATAGTGTTTCAAGTGTCATGGTGAAAATTTGGGTAGATTAGCAATTTTGTTTTTACTGATACATATTCATGTACTATTAGGGTGAGGACTTTTAAAGCAAGTACTCATTTTAAAATATCATGCCAAGCATTCAGTTTTGATAGGAGCATTGGGCCTTAGTAGTCTGAATAAAATTTTACATGATTTATTAAAGATTGTTTAAATTGCTTAAGCTTTGTTTAGTGGTAGTTTGTTAATTTACAGAGGGTAGTCAGTCTTGTAATTAAATTGTCAGTGAAGACATTTTATTTTGCTTAATTTTGATGTAACTCTTAGATCCTTATAAACTTGGAAATCTTTTAGCTCATTTGATGAATACAGTTCAGAACTTAAATCTGGAAGACTGGAGTGGAGTCCTGTGCACAAGTCTGAGAAATTTTGGAGAGAGAATGCTGTGAGGTTAAATGAGAAGAATTATGAGCTCTTGAAGTAAGTTTTATTCCACTTTGCACTTGTAATACTTGCTATTCTAAATCCTCACTAAGACTTTGTTTTGGTCAAGTTCAATTTAATTTTTCTTTGTTTCCTGTGCTTTTAGTGTTGTACCGAAGAATCTATTGCCCATACTCAGGTTATGAAGATTTACTGCATGTTTTCTCTAATATTTTTAGAACTTCAGCTCTTATGTTTATATCTTTGATTCACTTTGAGCTAGTTTTTATATGTGTGAGGTAAAGGCCCATTTATTTTTGCATGAGGCTAGCTAGTTGCCCCAGGACAATGTGTTGAGAAGACTTTTCTTTCCCCATTATCTTGGCACCCTCATCAGAAATTAGCTGATGACAGGCATGGGTTTACTTTTGGACTCTCTACAGTTCTACATGACTCTCCTGACATGAGTACCACACTGTCTCAATGACTGTAGTTTTATGGTGGTGGTGGTGGTGGTGGTAGGTGCTGTCAAGTCGGTATCCAACTCATAGCAACCCTGTGTACAACAGGTGAAACACTATTATCAGTGCTTCTCTGCTATTCATAGGGTTTTCAATGGCAGATTGATTTTTGGGAGGGGGTTGCCAGGTCCTTCTCCCAAGCCTACAGTGTCTGGTGTTCCCAGGTGGTCTCCCATCCAAGTACTAACCAGGTTCAACTCTGCTTAGCTTCCAAGATCTGATGGGATGGGATGCCACAGGGCTACAGCTGCAGGCCCTTTAAAATTAGTAGACTTTAATTTTTAAAACACTTTTATGTTTGCAGAAAGATTGAGCACAAAGTACAGCGTATTCTTATACATCCCTTTAATCCCCACAAACACGTAACTTCCCATTTTTAACATTTTGCATTAGTGTGGTACATTATTCCTATTGGTGAAACAGTCATTGATATATTATTGTTAACTGAATTCCATAGTTTGCATTAGGGTTCTATCTTTGTGTGGTATAGTTCTATGGTTTTGGAAAGACTGTTCTATTGAATTGCACTTGCTTCACTGTCAGAGATCAGTTAACTAGTATTTGTACAGGTTTATTTCTTGGCTTTCTATTCTGTTCCAAAGGTCCATTTTCAATTCTCTTGCCAATCCCACACTGTTTTAGGTGACTGTGACTTTGTGGTATGTATGGAAATTGGTAGTGTCAGTTCTCTGACTTCATTCTTCTTCTTTAATATTGTACTGGCATTCTGAATCTTTTGCCTTTCTATGACTTTAGCATATAAGGAAACAAGTTTTAGTTTGTCAATATCCACAAAATAACTTGCTGGGATTTTAATTGGGATTGCATTGAATTTATAGATTAAGTTGGGAAGAACTGACATCTTGACAGTGTTGAATCTTCTTACCCTTAAACATAGAATATCTTTTCATTTATTTATATTTTCTTTAGTTTTTTTCATTTGATTTTGTTTTTCCTCATATAGATCTTTTATACATTTTGTTAGATTTATACCAAAGTATTTCAGTTTTAGGGGTGCTAACAAATGGTGCTGAGTTTTCAGCGTCAGATTCACTTGCTGTGTAACTCAGGCTGGCCTCAAATTCGCGATTCCCCTGGATTGACCTCCTGAGTGCTGGGATTACAGGCATGCATCACCATATCTGGCTCTTGTTTTTCTTGAGAGAGAGGGAGAGGGACTCCTTAGTATTTGGGGAATTTTGTGTGATATCTGTTGTGAATCTGCAAGTAACCTGTCATATATATATAAAGGTTTGAAAACTAACTTTACCTAGTGGAATCCCTGAAAGAATACAATTATGTTTATAAGCATGTACATTGAGGAAAAATGTCAATATTATACCTATGCTCTATAATACGCTATAGAAAAAATAGAACTTGATCTCTTTGGATTAAATTTATTTCAGAATCTTAACAAAACTTCTGGAGGTGTCAGATGATCCACAAGTCTTAGCTGTTGCGGCTCATGATGTTGGAGAATATGTGCGGCATTATCCACGAGGCAAGCGGTAAGGGAATACCATCAATATCATTTGGGTTTCTTGAAGTCTTCAACATAGAGTCCTAAGTAATGCACTTCTCTAAAATAGAGTGGTTTAGTAGAGAAACTAATGGAGTATATGAAATCAAAATCACTGTTATAATGGGAATTATGGGAAACCCAATTAAAAACAAGTAGTATAAAAATAAGAATATACTTCCATTCATACTCTTGTGTAGTAACCAAGAGAGGTCACAGAAGAAATTTCATGTTGAAGATTTTCTCTGGTTTGTATAATTTGATCAGTAGCTATTTGGTGAGCACTGGTTATTTTTCTACTAGTATTGACCTCAGTAGGTTCAAAGTATAAAAGGAAATAACAACATTGGAAAAGAAAGTTACAGTAGATATATATAATAAAGGAATTATGTATTTCTGTTTTTTTGAACCCAGGGCCTCACACCTGCATGCTTTGCAAGTGCTGGACCACTGAGCTGTGCCCCCAGCCCGTTTTTTTGACTTTTTTGAGACAGGGTCTCACTAAGTTACGCAGACTGCCTCTGGTCTCGAACGTGTGATCCTCCTGCCTCTGTCTCCCGAGCTGCTGGGATTACAGGTGTGTGCCACCGCGCCCAGCAGGAATTATGTATTTCAAAGAATCAAAGTGTGAGAAGCAATGAGTCAGGTGTTAGAGAGGAAGTGATACTGGGTACACGATTCAATATGCTTAGAAACATTGGCAAGAAAAAGATGGACAGATTTATTTGGAAAAGTAGAAGAGCAAGGTGCCAATAGTATATCAAGGAAGAAAATAGTAAATGGAGTAAAAGGACTATTTTTTTTTTTTTTTTTTTTTTTTGGAAAAGCAGGAATGCATACTGCCATGGTTTGAATTGTTGCTATTCCATTTGCTAATTGGTTCTTCGTTCCATAAAATTGGGATGCCATTATTCCTTTTCAGTAAGGTCAATGGGAGGGTTATAAAGACATTGTTACACCAGTGCCAGCAGGTGCATAGTAAATTATAATTAACCGTTTTATTATTAATATTTTGTATTCTTCAAAGCTATCTATGTATTAGAAAGACATGTTGTTGTTGTTAGGTGCCATCAAGTCAAGTCCAATTCATATCGGCCCTCATAGGGTTTTCAATGGCTGATTGATGTCCTTCTCCTTTTTTTACGGTAGTGGGGAGTGAACCAAGGCCTCAGTGAGTGCAGAGCAGCACTCTACCAGCTGAGCCAAACACCAGCCCATATAAGGAAGACATATAGCAGTCTTTATCATATTTATTAAGTAACAATGTTGAAATGAATAAGCAAACATAAGACTTGATAGAATGTGAGGAAGTTGTAGTTGAAGACTTTCACGTTCAGCATTTACTCATGAGTTCTTCTGTCTCCTTCTTGTGTATGAAGTAATCATCATGGAAAACATCTTGTCAGTGACTAGATGGATATACACCTTGCTCTTCAAGCACAGAAATCACCGATTTCCCCCAAGTGGCAGTGGAATATATTATTTTTGATCTTTGCCTTGTTTTTTTTTCTCAATCCAATTCATAGTAACTTAAGCTGCTTTGCATTGATGTCTCTTGGTAACTTTGACTCCACAATTAGTACTGCTTCATCTGGAGCAGAATTTGCTGGTGCTGTGGAATGTCACAGACTGAGTTATTAGGATTGATACTCTCAGGTGGAGAACTAGGCTTGGAGTGTGTAAGATGCAACCCACTTTCCGGCTTAGAGATGAGAAAAGAGATTATAATTCAGGCCCATTTGATAGGAGAGGGCTGTCTTTCTTGCATTTCTTTTGTGTTGGAATAATGACCACAAGCATCTTAGAATCTGACATGAAGGGTAAGCCTGTAAATGCAACACAGTAGCCTGTAAGTTTGGAAATTTGGTTCTGCCCTACAATGGCAGCTCTTCTTGAGGATAATGGGAGAAGAAACATTAGATAGTTGCCACATGTGAAACCACTCAGGCTATTGGTATAAGCTTTGAGGAAAATAGAACATTATTTTAATGTAGCCAGTGAGTCACTCAGTGTTTGGACTGGAGGATGTTTTCATTCCTATCCAGTAATACAAGTCCTTGCATAGAACTTTATTCTAGATGCACTTCAGAAAAGCAGATGGCAACAATACAGTAAATGTGTGTGTAAAATGGTTTAGGACATTATAAGACAATATTAAGTTAAGAGTAAAGGGGCTTGGGGGGGGTACAATAATCATAAATTCATGCTCCACATTTAAAAGAAAACATTAAAAGATCTTACACTATTGCTTACATTGTTATTTATAGTAGCAAAATAATTTGAAAATAACACAAATGTGCAACAGAAACAGCCTAAACAGTCTGGTATGTGTGTACACAATAATATCAAAGATACTTCCATTCAGTGCTGGGAGGTTGAACCCAGGGCCTTAGGCATTCTAGTCAAGTGCTCTACCACTGAGCTGCAACTACAGCCCCTTTTTTATTTTCTTGTTTTGAGATAGGGTCTCATGAAGTTGCACAGGCTGCCTCTGACCTCGAACTCAGGATCCTCCTTCCTAAGCATCTGTGTCATTGGGATTATAGGCATGAGCCATGTTGCCCAGCCAGTGTCAAGGACTTCTGACATGAAGTGCTTGTTATAATGTGCTATACAGTGAGCAAAGTAAAATCTCAATTAATAGGCATGAATATATACATACTACATTACTACATGAAATAAAGCAAAAAATTAGTAACAGGGAGCTCAGGCATGATGGCGCATGCCTATAATCCTAGCACTTTGGATGCCAAGGCAGGAAGATCACTAGTTCAAGGCCAGTCTGACCTTATCTCAAGAACAAAACAAAACAAAGAAAAATATTAACAATGGCTGTCATTTGTGGGTTACAGGTGATTTCTGTTTTTTTCTTTGTGGACTCTGCATTTGCTAATTATAAGTGGGGAAAGAGAACTAACTCGACCTTAGGGGTAGGACCTTCTGGGCAACTCACTATTCTGTTGTTATTGCTTCTATGTATGCATGTGTGTTGCCTATGACTTGCTTGCACATTGCCATCCTGTGACTGGGTTAGGAGAAGACGCATGTCAAGAATAAATCACTGCAAAACATAAATCACTGCTGCCACCTTGGGAATGATCAGGATTTAGCATTGGGTCCCTCTGTTCTTAGGGTTAAAGCTTTTGCTCTTTAGTTGGAGTCCTGTTGGTTGGAAAGTCAGAAGCCTCAGTCTCAGTGACCCTGACTGGAGCTATCACTCTTCTGGCAGCAATGGTGGCTTACAAGTTCCAACAACACCCAGGGGCGTGCTTGCCAGGTAAATTTATTGGGACCTTGTATGTAAATTCACAATGCTTACCTCTGCAAGGAAACTCAAGGGGAAAACTGTTCTTCTCCCTGTCCCCTCCAATATGAAAAAGAAGTAGGCTGTTTGGATTTTGAAGATTGTATATACTGGTATGCCTGCAGCCATAGCCCTGTGGCACCTGATCCCGTCAGATCTTGGAAGCTAAGCAGGGTCGGGCCGGGTTAGTACCTGGATGGGAGACCGCCTGGGAACACCAGGTGCTGTAGGCTTGGGAGAAGGACCTGGCAACCCCCTCCCAAAAATCAATCTGCCATTGAAAACCCTATGCACAGCAGAGAAGCACTGACTGTAGTGTTTCCCCTGTTGTACAGAGGGTCGCTATGAGTCGGATACTGACTCGACGGCACCTAACAACAACAACAACAACATATACTGGTATGAGCTGTCAGTTTGGCCCTTTTTGACAGCTAACTGGCATGTCAGCAGCCTTTGAGGAAGGCCCAGACCAGTGGTTGCATTGGAGGCTGTGTGCTCTATTGTGTGCATGTGCATGCGTTCACTGTGTCTGTCTGTCTGTCTGTCTGTCTGTCTGTCTCTCTCTGTCTCTGTCTCTGTCTCTGTCTCTGTCTCTGTCTCTGTCTCTGTCTCTCTCTCTCTCTCTCTCTCTCTCTCTCTCTCTCTCTCTCTGTGGCTCCCCAGCCCACAGGACTGCTTCACACTATGGCCTTGGCAGCTGAGGAAGGCAGGTGGCTCTGTTCAGAGGCACCTCTTGGTGTTTTGCACTCAGTCCCTTGCTGCCTTGCAGGTGCACCTCCCTTTTGAAGAGCAGCTTTCTGCTTCTGCTGTTGAACTAGGTAGGCCTTGCATCTCTGCCCTGACTGGGTCCACTCATGCCACAACTAACAGGTGGGACGGACCCAGTGGGCCACACTTGTCATGTAGATACTGTATATTCAGTAACAAAACCCAGCAGTATTTTGGGTTTGCTTGAAGAAGTTATGACTTCCACTTTAGGGTTAACTTCATTGCCATTTTACCACCTGAAGCTAAGCTGCCAGCTCACTGGAGCCCTGGATTCCCAGAGGCTTTCCTTAGGTCACTGATGGTTTAACCAAGTGGAAACCTTAACGTGCCACTAGGCTTCTCAGCTGTTCAGCGTCAGCAGCAGCTGTGCAGAGCAGACACAGATGTGGCCACTCCTCTCAGGGGACAGACTCCAGGCCATTCTCTGAGCTCTGGCCATCGTCTCCTTGAAGTTATACTTTTATTACCTCCTGGGCTGCTGCCAGTGGCCTAGCTCCATGGTCTGCCAACTTGGAAAGCTATAGACTAGCATGTGAGAAATGACTCTTTGGTTATTTTGGAAACAAGTCACAGCTGTTAATCAAACCCACACTCCCCACATTGCTGGCTTTGATGTCTGGGTCACTATTGTCCCAGACATGGCAACATGTCCACCTGTATTGACATGGAGGAAGGAGCTCCATGTTTCGGGTGAGTAGCTGAGCACTGCATACGGACTGTGACTCCTGCTGTAGCTGACCCCATTGTCTCACAACGAAGGAGGGACATTCATGGGACATTGTGTCCCCCTCCCCACTCCTAGCAGTCTAACTTTATAAGACTTTTGATCCCCTTTCTGGGCTGTTACGTTGTCTCACCACTGTGGATATTTTCAGGTGACAGTGTTGCTGCTGTGCGGGATTCTGTGAGTCCCACCACAGCATTGTGGCCTTGAGTCCAGTTTGTATCACGCACTCACTTTTCCTAGCCATTTGTTGCAGAGGGCTGCTGGCAAGGGTATGAAGTGAGCTTTCATCCAGCCTCTTAAATCTGGTGGTGGTGAGCTTTGCAGCAGACTCCTCAGAAATGCACTTGGAAAAAACTCTGACCCCTCTTCCATCTCCTCCTGCTTTATGCACTTTCATATGGTAGTTTTACCATATTAATGCGACTCTTTCAGAAAGAGATGATTTCTACTCAGCATCTTTCTGGGTAATGCAAAAGATGAAAGAGGGTGTGTGTGTTTAAACCTGTAGACCAATTTGAGACTTTGGGTTTTGTCCTGACTATTCCTGGGAATACTTCTTTCTTCTAGTGGCAGCCCTCCAAGTGGCATTCCAGCCAAATGGAATTCCAAGGAATTCAAACTTAATTCTCCTTCAGGGACCTGTAATCTTTTGTTGGACTGACATCAATCTAAATGAGGAGGCAGCAAATCTCAACTCCTTGGCTCACTGGTATTTTAAATAAAGTCTTATCAGCCACACTTGCTCATATACAAATAGTCTGTGGATGCTTTAGCTGCCATGGCAGAGTTGAGTGGTTGCAGCAGAAACCATATGGCCCATAAGCCTAAAACATTTACTTATCTGGCCCTTAGGAGAAGGTTGCCAACTTGTGTAACCTAGATTATAAGGAAAAGGACGACTTGATTAATGTTGTGCCTGCCAAATCCCACTAAAGTGACTCACACAAGCCAAACATGAGGACTTAATAGGTCTCTGCAAGTTTTGCAGATGTGCCCTTGTCCCTCTGTACTTGGCCTTGTTACAATGAAGGTCTGGATACAATTAATAGATGGCCAGAAGAGAGTGAAGTTACAGCTTTATAGTGGGAAAAGGATAATAGCAACCTCAGGGTCTGAAGGGAATTCCTTAGACCCTGCAGACCCAGGGGAGATAGGACATAATCTTTGTAGTGAATTGCACCTAGAACTTTCTTCAAAGGAAAATATATAGATCTCCCATGCTGTCGCCAGCACATTATCTTTAATTGACTGCTGGGTCTGTCATTGCTCTGTGATTTGATGGTCAATCGCTTTACCTTCACTGGGAAATCTATGGAAGCAGATGGGACAATGGTAGCATTTGTACCTCTCCAGCAAAATACCCATCAGCAGCTCTGTCTTCCCCAGCCCCACTTCCAGAGTTATCCCTCAGCTGTTCATGGAACAAGGAAGTGTCACCCAGCTGGTGGTATAGACAGACAGGTTAGTCCCTCCTGAAAGACTGGACTCCATTATTTGAACTGAATGGGCCACTCAGCCAGGAGGCAGTGTGGGAGGCATCATCAGCCTGTGCCCCCAAGCAATGATAAACACTTTCTTTCCAAGAACACGGTGGGTACCCTGGTAGTTTCCTTCTTATAGGCCTGGAATTAACTTGCCTCCTTGCCAAAAGCCATGGGAGCTTGTGCCTTAGGGATGATTATGAGAGATGTTAAAATATTTTGTGAAGCAGTAACAGTAGATCTTGTAGCCCTCAGATGAGTATGGAGAGCTTTGTAAAAGGAATTTCATAGACCCTGACAGTTTATTACATTTGTTGATCTGGTTGTGTCCAGGACTCAGGGGTCCACAGTAAGGTCACTGCTATAGATTGGCCTTCTGGTGGTGCGAGTCTTTTAGGTAGTAGGCTTAGTTAAGTGGCAAATGAGACAAATTGGATGGGCTTGATCCTGGCCTGTGCCAGCCAGATGAGTCAGTCACCAGAGAGAGATGTGTTCATGGGTAAATTCACAAGAAGACAAGACATGTGGAAGTAAAGGGCTCATTGTGGGAATATATTTCTCTCTCCTGTCTGAATTTCTTGCAAGGTACTGAACTTCTTGAGGTACTGATTGCCTTTTTCAAAGAGGTTTGTCTAACGGGGCACAGTGCTGCATGTCTGTGATCCCAGCAATTCAGGAGACTAAAGCAGGAGGATTGCAGGTTCGAGGCCAAAGGCAGCCTACATAACTTAGCAAGACCCTGACTCAAGATAGAAAATTTAAAAAGGGCGCAGGAGTGCAGCTTAGTGGAAGCGTGCTTGCAAAGTATGAATGGGGCCCTGGGTTCAGCCCCCCAACACTGCAAAAACAACTCCCTCCAAATCCAAAATACCCCCCCCCAAAAAAAAAAAATCTCAAAAAGATTTGTCTGCAAATGAACAAAGGGCAGGTATGCTGACTGTCATGGAGAGGTTTGGGCTCTCTCAATTCAGAGTTCTTCTACACTGTGCAGGGCTCTTCTGGGTCCCTTCACATCCCCTGTGGAAATTGAGGCTGGGGGAACCAGCGCAGATATGCTAGTGTCTTGCTATTTCTACTGCTGGAAGTAATGAATATCCTTCATCCCAGACCCAGGAGCCCCTCCTGCCAACATCCTAGAGACTGTGGCAGGCTCTATTTGTTAGGAAAATGGACTAAAAACTAAAGTCTTCATAGTTCTTGACACTATAATATTGAAAAATATCTAAGGTTAAGACCATTCAAAAGCAGCCTATTTTACTATGGAAAATTACACATTTTTTTGGAAGCGGGGGCATGGAATTTGGGGGTTGAACCCAGGGCCTCATGAAAGTTGTCTGCCACCGAACTGTACTCCCAGCCCCCTTTTTTATTTTTTATTTTGAGATAAGGTCTCCCTAAGTTGCACAGGCTACTTCTGGACTTGAACTCATGATTTTCCTGCCTCAGCCTCCTTAGTTGCTGGGATGATAGGTGGTCACCATGATGCCTGGCTAATTAAAGATCTTTAGATACTGCCATGTGCTATTTAATGATGGGATATATTTGGAGAAAAGGGTTGTCAGATGATTTTGTCATTATCTGAACATCATAGAATGTATTCACACAAACTAAGACAGCCACATCATTAGGTTTTATGGGATCGCCATCATATGTGTTATGTGGTGTGTGACTGTGTAGCTAATAGCCAAGATCCCTAACCCATCAAATGTATTTAACATGAAAAACATACAGATAAAGGATAGAGGGCAAATAGAACCTTCTTAGGTTTGTTGTTGTTGTTGTTAGGTGCTGGCAAGTTAGGGCTGACTCATAGCGACCCTTTGTACAATAGAATGAAACATTCCCCAACACTGTGCCATGCCCAGCACTGTCAGTGCTTCTCTGCTATTCATAGGGTTTTTGATGGCTGATTTTTTCAGGTTTGCTTCGGGAATGTGTTGCCACATCCTTCTCCCATTTTTGTGGTGCTGGGGATCAAACCCAGAGTGCACAGAGCAGCACTCTACTAACTGAGCCAAACCTCAGATCTTCTTAGGTTTATAACCAGTAAAATGTGAACTGAAATAAAATAGCATAATGGGTCTTAAAATTCTAAAACTGGAAAGAGCTTATCAAAGAATCTCCTCCCAGGAGTGGCTGAGTACTGACATCACTAACCAGCTGGTATTCTGGGCTTCTTTTTGATATTCCGCTTGCACCTGATCAGAAGACTGTTCTGCCTCTGCATAATCTGGTCCTCTTGCCCCATCCACTCTGTCTCCTTCCTTTCTCTCTCTCCTAGAAGGGTTACCTCTCATGCCTGCATTTCCTTCTCTTGACCAGGGGTCCCTAGACCCCAGGCCATGTGGCTTCTTCAAAACTGGACCACACAGAAGGTGAGTGGTGAGTACCAGGCTTCTTCTGTGTTTACAGCTGCTCCCCATAGCTTGCATTGCCACCTGGGCTCTACCTCCATTGATTTCAGCGGTAGCAAAAAGAATTATCTTCTGCAAAACTAACATCTGGTGCCAAGAAAGTTGGGGACTGTGCTCTAGACCACCTGTGGCTGGTTCCCTCAATGCTCTTGCCAAAACAGCTTTATTGGCCTAACACTCTGGCCAGGCTGCTCCCTTTCTGTGTCTTTTTAGTGTCTGTGGTTACCTTGTAGACCAAGACATCACTCTTTATTGTAGAGCCCCTCACCAGTATATCTCAGTAACTTATTTTCTATGCATTCTTCTGCTGCTTCCCCCTTGAAGCATATTTTCAAATTGTTTTCTCTGATCAAAGTACTAACCAGGTCCAACCATGCTTAGCTTCCCATATGAGAAGAGCTGGGACATATTCAGGGTGGCATGGCTGTAGACACACATTAATTTTCTTTTCACACAGCATGTTGAAGACTCATCAAATCTCAACAAAAGCTATTGTTTTCTTGCTGAATTGCTGGAGGTTTGCTTCAAACTTAATAGGCCTTCAGTGTATTTGCAGACCAAGAGTTTGAACTAAATTTTTAAAAAGATTAATCATAGTAATAGAAAAATTATACTTTAAACTACTGAAAATTCTTTTGTGTCAATTATAGGGACTGTTTTATTTGTGATTTGTTTTTTTTCTTCAGTAGTTGGACCCAGGGCCTTTCACATGCAAGTCAAGTGCTCTACACTGAGCTGCATTCCCAGCCTCTTTTTTATCTTTTAGTTTGAGACGGAATCTCATTAAGTTGTACAGGCTGCCTCTGGCCTCAAACCTGTGATCTTCCTGCCTCAGCCTCCCAAATTGCTAGGATTACAGGTGTGTGCTACAGCACCTGATTCTGTTTGTGATCTAGATTCTGTTTGTGATCTGTGTGTGATCTAGCGCCTGATTCTGTTTGATCTAGCAAGGTATCTAGAATAGACTTCTTGATTCATATGTTAGGGCCTCCATTAATTTCATTTCTTTTTATGTCTTTGCTTTGTTTTATTTTTTTGAGGCAAGGTCTTGCTGTGTACCCCAGGCTGGCCTAAAACTTGTTTTGATCCTCCTGCCTCAGCCTCCCAAGTGCTGGGTTTGTAGGCATGTGCCACCATGCCTCGCTTTATTTGGTTTCTTTTCTTATTCTTTATTGCCACTGAGTTAGAACATGGTAAGTCACTGTTATCAGCTGGCAAGAATGGCTGTGAGAGGTAGAGGCTCAGGCAGAGTTTGGGATATCCTATGGACCCACAAAGACTTCTCCCTAAAGTTTGGTTCAGCACTCCATCAGGTGTTCATTTGAGGAGCCTACTACAAGAAAAAGCATGAAAATAGAATGTTGCCTCTTGTGAGACATTAGCAAAAGGATTCCAAGCCTACTCTTTGCGTTCAGCAACATAAAAGCTTTTCTTTTACAGATATGTTCATTTGTAGTTTTTGAATGATTTTTTAACTCTAGTCCTTGTTAATTTTTTTACCCTCATAAATAAAAGAAAAACTTCAAGATTTGGAATAATACAAACTCTTCACAATATATCCATTTCACCACAAGTCATTTATCTTACAAAATTATTTTGGTATCTCAAATTTAGTGCTGATATTTGGAACTTAAGTAATAGGTTTAGCCTATTCAAGGTAATGACTGTTGCTAAGATATGCTGCTTAAACAATTCACTTAACATAGTAGAAGTGATCTTTACTGGCATTATCAGTAAACATGCTCTCATGCATCAGACACTAAGAAAAGTACAAGCGACCATTTTCTATTACTTGAATAAAAATAATCCTAGTGGAGAACTTGAATTTCAGGTTCCATATTTTAAAAAATGGTACATGTATGATTGGAAAAACAGAGTTTTAGATTCCCTAGCCTTTTCTTCAAACAGCACTCGGTGTTTTTAACAGGTACCTGACACAGAACCCTGGTTTGCCCTTGTTTTACATATTTATTATTTTTATGGATGCTTTTGTAGTTCCAAGAAACACTTTTGACCCAATAATCTGTTTTTGTAAATTTGGATAGAAAGCATAACATGCAGTTAATTGCCCCCAAGTTGCAAGTGCAGTAATTATGTTTGGGCTGAGGGTATAGCTCAGTGGTGGAGCATTTACCTGGCATGTATGAGGCCCTAGGTTCATTATCCAGCATTGAAAAAAAAATAGTCCTCAATAAATTCAAATGACACAAAAACTGTCCAGATTGCTTCTTCTTGATTGTATTTACACTTCTGACTATTACGACACTAATGAGGTTGGTTGGATTTCTAATTCAGTTTGTACAACCCCTTTATGCACACAGCAGTAATTCTGTTGCACATAACGAATTCCCTGCATAAGTCCAGCGTGAGTGAGCATTGTTCCAACCATTGTGACAGTAACTCCAAAGCCATTGCCAGCTCTCCTACAAGGTGCTGGTGCAGCTGTGAGCACTCTGCCTGGAATGCCATAGTAGGCGTGTAATTTTATTAAAGAGATCCAGCATTGAAATCACCTTGCTATACTTGAGGAATCCCCCACCTATGAAGACATGACCACTCCCACTGTAGAGGTCACAGTGCCAGGAGCTCACTTTTCCCAAATTCCCTTATGCTGGGCCACACACCTGTGGCCTATGCTCAAGGAGTTAGAGACCCATCCCCAGACTTGCACAGGGATGAGTGGTAAGGGAAGGATGGATAGCAGGCTTGGAAGGAGGGTCTGGGCATGAACAGGAAGCTGCAGGGTCAAGCACCTGACTGGAACAGCACTCTGTCTGGGCTGCTTGAATTTGGTAGTGGTTCAGCCTGGGCAGCCTTTATGGCTGCTTCGTCAGCCTCCAAGCTGTAGCTGCCTTCCAGTCAGTTACTTGGTTGTTGAATTAGGGCGAATCAAGTTTCTCTTACTTTCAACTAAAAATACTGACTGATACAAAAGATTATTCTCTCTCTCTTTTTTTTAATCTGACAAATCACTATTCTGTCTTTGAAACAAAACACTAATTGCCTAGTCTTTTTTACGTATGTGCATATGTAACACTTTTCAGTTAGGACAACAATAGCTTGATATATCCCTTCCCACACTTATACTGAAAACATATCAAAATGAATATCTGACTAGGGAATAATGTTCAACATATAGTAGGGCGTAACAAATCCTGCAAGAGTTGCCAAAAGACCTTCTGCTGGCTCTCTTAAAATAGATTTTTAGATCATGTGCACCTCTCTCTTTTCTTTGCATAGCACATGCAAAAAAAATTGTTTTGATAGTGATACAAACCTTTTCACACTGAGTTGATTCATTTCTCTTGTAAATTATAGTTACCATGAAAAAGAAGGCTCATTATAGAAAAAATAATGAAGGAAAACAGCACCCTTAATACTGCATACCATCAAATAAAGATAACAATTTACTTTTCAGTTTTTTCCCTGTATATGTAAGTTTTATTCTTCTGAGACTGTGATCATTTATATTTCATATCTACAAATATTAGTAATTTTTTTTTGCAGTTCTGGGGAGTTGAACCCAGAGCCTCATGCATGCTGTTTGTAAGTGCTTAACCACTGAGCCATACCCCTAACCCATTTTTTACTTGGTAATTTTCTGAGACAGGGTCTCGCTAAGTTATGCAGTCTGCCTCTGGCTTTGAATTTAGGATCCTCCTGCCTCCGCCTCCTGAGTTGCTGGGATTACAGACATATGCCACCGCATGTGGCCTTAGTAACTTTTAATGTACAACTTAATGGATTTCATTATGACATTTCCATCACCTATAGATTTTTAAAAGTACAATTTAATGCTACCTATACATATGTGTATTCCAGATTATTCTTCTTGCCCTTGGATATCTGGTTTGTTTAAAATTTTTCATTAGTATGAAAGTAGAGTGAACCTGTTTGCATTTTGCTTACTTTCTTTTAGCTGACTCCTGAAATAGATTTAATGACGTAAAGTATGTGAAGATTTCTGAGATTTTAAAAACATTATTAAATGTAGATGAATTCACACTCCCACTCAAGAGTGCATGGGCGCATCATTTTCACCACTCTCAGCAGCACTGAACGCTATCATTTCTCCTTATCCTCTTATAGGAGAGAATGGCATCTGGTGCTTTTAATTTATATTTTGGTTACTTACATGGTTTACTAGGAATCTTAAATGTCATGTTTAAGGTAAACATTTTTAAAGTTTGCTACTTATGTTACGGGGCTGGAATTTAGCTCAGTTGATAGAGCACTGCTCTGCAGTCTCTGAGGTCCCAAGTTCGATTCCCAGCACTGCAAAAATGGGAGAAGGACATGGCGATCCACTCCTGAGGCAATCCTGAAACAATCAGCCATTGAAAACTCTATGAGGGGATTATGAGTTGGACACGGCTGAATGGCACCTAACAACAGCAATAATGTTTACGTTATGTTGAGCACTGACATCGTTATGTTAAGTTACATTATCACATTAAATTACTTTGTTCTACTGGGTGCCATAGTGCTTGCCTGCAATCCCAGCAACTCAGGAGGTGGAGGCAGGGGTATCAAGAGTTCAAGGCCAGAGACAGCCTGTGTAACTTAGTGAGACCTTGTTCCAACATAAAAAATAAAACGGGGTCTGTGCACACAGTGTAGTGTAGAGCACTTGTGTAGCATTCATGCGGTCCTGGGCTTAATCCCCTAGTACTACAAAAAAAAATGCTGTTCATAATTTTTATCATGTATAAATTTTAGTATGTATTGAAAATCATTAATTAAGTCATTGGTGCTTTCTATTGTGTGCTGGGCTCTGTTCTGAGTATTGCCCCATGGAGCTTACATTCTAGTGAATCCTACATGTAATGTTTTTTCTGTTATTTTTATGTGTAGAAAGAGCTTTTCCAATTAGGAATCTGGTAAATGGTCTCATAAATTATCTTTCCATTTTTAAGAACATTAATGATCTTCCTAATTATAAGAGGACCAACATAGATGTGGTTTCTGTGCTGATTGAAGTTACAGATGCTAGATAGTATATGGCTACATAGCTCTAAAAGTATCCGTGTTCATTAAACGGAATCGTACCTGAAACTTAATGACTATTTTTAGCAACATGTGTGGATTCAGTATATTGTGATTTAACCTCATTAGCTTCTAAATAGCCATAATTAGAATGCTAAGCAATGGAATCCTTATCAGGATTGTCATCTCAATTATTTAAACTATATTAAGAGGGAAAACACCCATATGTCTTCCAGCTTGTTGTGCTGTGGGGACTTGTATGTTGCTGTGATACTGTATGCCACTGGTATTTCAGACACCAGCAGGGTCACCCTGGTGGACAGGTGTCAGCTGAACTTCCAGACTAAGGTAGACTATGGAGACGGATCCAGCAGCTCACTCTTGAAACAATTAGCCATTGAAAACCCTATGAATAGCAGAGAAGCACTGTCAAATATAATGCTGGAAAATGAGTCCCCCAGGATAGAAGGCATTCAAGAATCAACTTCAAAGTAGAATCTTCAAAGTAGAGTCCTTATAGTTGGAATGAAGTAAAGCCCCTAGGACCTCCTTTTTCTGATGTGGCATGATTCAAAATGAGAAGAAACATAGTGGCTGCATAAAATTGGGCTCAAACATAAAAAGAGTGTGTGTATGACACAGTGTTGGGTAGTATTTCGTTTTGTTGTACATAGAGTCGCTATCAGTTGAATCCAACTTGACAGCACCTAACAAGAAGGAAAAAGACCTGTAGAACAAACAAAAATAGTTCCGTGCTTTTTAGGATATTTAAAGTTTACTCTAAAATTACATTTCTTCAGCTGGGACATTCCTGAAATGTTCTTAAACAATGTTGGGCTTCTTCATCATATAATATTCCAAGTCTTTACAACTTAACTTAGTACTGTTGACTTGGTGTGTTTTGAAATATTGCTAACATGGGTATCCCTATCTAATAAATGGGCCTGCAGCCGTAGCCTTGTGGAATCTGATTCCGTCAGATCTCGGGAGCTAAGCAGGGTCGGGCCTGGTTAGTACCTGGATGGGAGACCGCCTGGGAACACCAGAACCTGTAGGCTTGGGAGAAGGACCTGGCAACCCCCTCCCAAAAGTCAATCTGCCATTGAAAACCCTATGAACAGCAGAAAAGCACTGACAATAGTGTTTCCCCTGTTGTACAGAGGGTCTCTATGAGTCGGATATCGACTCGATGGCACCTAACAATAACAACAATCTAATAAATGAAGTACTCAAATTAATTCTAAATTAAATCATCAAAATATCCTTTTTTGAAAATAATGTCTCTTCATAACCTGCCAAGTGGAAAGATTCTTTTCTCACCTTTTTCAAAGCATATTGAATATCTGTATAATCTAAAAGAAATTGGTATTTCACTTTCAACAATGAGAAGATAAGAAATATCTGTTTATTTTATAACAATGTGTGTCGGTAGGGAGAAGTTATCCATACTTTATGAGACCTGCTATACTGTCTGCACTGGGGAGAAGTAATGTGCAGATTAAAAGTAGACACTTAGTCTAGTGCCACAGCACACGTCTGTGATCCCAGTGACTTGGGAAGCTGACGCAGAAGGATTGCAACTTCAAGGCCAGTGGCAGCCTGTGCCACTTAGGGAGACCCTGTCTCAAAATAAAAAGGGGCTTGGGAGTGCAGCTCCAGTGATAGAGAGCTTGCCTAGCATGGATGAGGCCCTAGGTTCAATGCCCAGTACTAGGGGGAAGAAAGTCTTAAAAAACTAAGTAAATAAAAGTGAATGCTTAATAAATATAAGCTTAGTTACTAAAAGCAAAGTTCTTCAAAATTGTTTTGGTTGATGGTGGTATGAGAAGGTAGTGTAAAGGGTAAGGGTTTAAGATGTCAAAAACAATAGTTTGTAGGAGCCTTGGCAGTATGTTTGTTGTGAGGATTAAAGAAGATAAAAATATAATTTATTTAGCACAGTGGCTAATGCGTAGAAAAAGTGGTCATATTATTGTAAATGATGTGTGATCTCTATGTTCACTAGTCATATTTTATACACAATATGGCAGCTTTCAGAGGTATATGTTGATCCTCACTTGTGGATTCCACATTGGTGAATTTACTTACTGCTAAAATTTCTTTTTAAGCTGTGTCAGTACTTGTGTCTACAGCAGTTCCACCCTGGCATCCAATCCTACCTGATCTCAGAAGCTAAGCAGGGTCGGCCTTTTTAGTCCTTGGATGGGAAACTGCCTGGGAATCCTGGGTGCTGTAGGCTTGGGAGAAAGACCAGGCAGCCCACTCCTGAAACAATCAGCCATTGAAAACTCTGAATAGCAGGGAGGCACTGACAATAATGCTGGGCATGGCACAGTGTTGGGGAGTGTTTCATTCTGTTGTACATAGGGTCTTCATGAGTAGGATCCAACTTGAGGGCACCTAACAATAAGTCAATACTTGTGACACTTTTGTGGTCATTCATGATCATGTGTGGAGCCAGGAAAACTGGGTCCCTGCTGGGTACCTTCTTGGATGGGCTGGAACAAGGCTACGTTCTGCCACCTTGTGTTCCTGCTCATCCTACAAACAGGTGTCCTTGACATTGTCTCTGTAGTGCTATGTTGTTTGCATTTCTGTGTCTGTGTTTTGTTGATTTTACTATTTCAAATGGTTCCCCAGTGCAGTGCTGAAGCGCTAGGTGGTTTCCCAACCCAAGAGGCTATGATGTGCCTATGGAGTAAATGCTGTGTATCAGATAAGCTTCTTCCGGGCAGAAATAACAGTGCTGTTGGCCATAAGGTCAGTACACAGAGCAAGCTGAGAGAACCAGGGTACATACACTGCTCTCTTAGGCTGGGCTGGGGCCCCAAAGCAGAGGATGAGGTGCTTTGTTGGCCAGTAAAAGGATTTGGAACCCTTTGTTAGAAGCACTGGGAGTCACCAAAGAGCTTTGTGCAAGGAAAATGATATTCAGGGTTTTACAGGAAAGCTTTGATGACTGTGAGGAGAGTGGGTGGAATGGGAGTGCCTAGTGTCGTCAGTGGTGTTGTCACTTGAGCGGCACACCTGGGGCCACAGTTAGTTCTGCAGAACCCAAGCTTTGTTTCCTTTGATCTTCACAACAATGCTGTAATGGAGCTGTCCTTGTTCTCTGGGAGGAATTTGCTAAGTAAATGACTCCTCGTATGTAATGTGTCTTATTAATAGCTGAAATGATCTGTCAAATAAGGTAACATTTCAAAGTGTAGGGGCTCACACGTAATAAGCCCTCAATTAAT
The DNA here is from genome assembly GCA_007922755.1 of Pedetes capensis. Classification (NCBI taxonomy): domain Eukaryota; kingdom Metazoa; phylum Chordata; class Mammalia; order Rodentia; family Pedetidae; genus Pedetes; species Pedetes capensis. The sequence continues at coordinate 22,736 of VMDO01028546.1, forward strand.
GTTTGATTATTCTTCTGTTACACTCTTTTCTCCCCCATAATTTAATACATTTTTAAAAAGATTCTTAAAACATGAAAAAGCATACAGATAAAAGGTTTCCCCTCCTCCCTGACCCACACCCACTCATTTTTACTGGTCTGTGAAGTTGTCTTAAACCAGTAAATGCCCTGTTGCATGAAGGTATCATTGATCACAAGAATAGCAGGCATCGCCTGCCAGACAGTGCTGGTGGGTAAAGCATGGCAAAGGAAATACACAGCGCATAGAGAGAAGAGACATCACAGCTCTGTTCATAACCACACCACTGCAGAGAATGGATTCTGTTCGTGGCTTTTATAGCCATTTTCACTTATTTTTGTGTCTGTGTTCAGTGGATTTTTAGGGTGTCAGGGATGTGGTGGTAGAAAGCTGTGTGGTTGTCAGTCACCTTGGTGCTCTTGAGACATACATTTCTTCTCTGCCTCACTGTCCAGGAGGTCACATGGCATATCCTGTTGTTACGAGAAAGATATCTTTTTTTTTTTTTAATTAGAAATTTTTGATGTACATCATAATGTGATTCATTTTGACATGCTTTTCGTTGTGACAATTTTCATATATGCAATTTGATAAGCATTATACATATAGGTTACTCCTTACCCTCCTCTATGTTTCCCCCCTCCCCCCTTCCTATCTAAGTTTCCCTTCCAAGTCTTCTCTATCTTTTACTATATAGTATTTTTCTATATGTCCTTGGGTTCCATTTCTGTTTAAGATAGAAACTTTTCCTGTAGTGGTCTTTGTTTCTATCTTGTTAGAACAATTACATGCGATTTTTAGTCCATTTATATTGACCTCATTCTTATTTTCCCTCCCCCCCCCTTTTATTATGATCTGACCTTTGAGTAGGATTTTTCCTTCTTGTAATTTTGAATCAGCTCCCTCATATGAGTGAGAACATGTGTTGTTTCTCTTTCTGAGCTCGTGTTCGTTCACTTAAAATAATTTTCTCTAATTCCATCCATTTTGCTGCGAATGACCCTATTTCATTTTTCTTGATTGCTGAATAGTATT
>VMDO01028547.1:0-23784 GCA_007922755.1 Pedetes capensis
ATATATTTTATTGTCTTTTTTTTTTCTGGTCATATAACTGTTGAACTACCTATTACTCTAATTTGCAACTTAAATGGTCAGGATACTAGGCTGGTTACAATCCCTGCTAGTTTTATTTTCAAGAAAATGTTCTCAATCAGGACCTATTAGCCCAAAATGTAAATAAATACCTAATAAATATTCATTGATAATAATAGCAAGAAAATTATGTAAACTAATATTTCTTTTTCAGTTTTTTTGATAAGTGTTTTTTCTAAAAGTAAACAAGTATGTGTTTTCTAATACTTCATTTATTAATGCATTCTACTTCTAGTTGTGCTACAATAAAACAACCTGTAATTTTAGATGACAAGAGAATTTAGAGTTTGAATTTTACAATAAGGAGTTTTAAATATTAAAATTCAACCTGTTTATGCTACTAATGATTTATTAAAACAGACCTCTACAAATTATAGAACTTGATATTAAATAATTTATAAAATGTTAAGAATATGTTATTTCAATTCATATTGCAGTAAGCCATGGGATAGAGTATAGCGTCTATTTTTGTTAGCACAATAAAACCATTCAAAATAAAATGTAATCTCAGCAACTCTAGAGGCAGAGGCAGGAAGATCAAAGGTTCAAGGCCAAATAGCCTGTGTAACTTAGTGAGACCCTGTTTGAATTTAAAACATAAAAAAGGGGCTGGGGTACAGCTCAATGTCAGAGGTGATGCAAAGTGTGCACAAGGCCCTGGGTTCAGCCCCCCAGTACCAGAAAAAGAAAAAAAAATGAAATGAGTTGTTAAATGGAGATTTAATAGGCAGGAAGTTGTGAAATTAAATGACTTAAAAATCTAATCTTTTCTAGAAATAATATCTCACAATTCAGTAAACACTATTCAGTTTATTCCTAGTTAGTACTTGGATGCCTGCAGCCATAGCACTCTGGCTTCGGATCCCTTCAGGTCTTGGAAGCTAAGCCGGGTCTGACCTGTTTAGTATTTGGATGGGAGACCGCCTGGGCACACCAGATGCTGTAGGCTCGGGAGAAGGACATGGCAACCCACTACCAAAAATCAGTCCGCCATTGAAAACCCTATGAATAGCAGAGAAGCACTGACAATAGTGTTTCGTCTGTTGTACATCTGACTTGAGAGCACTTAACAACAGCAACAACAGTACTTGGATGGGAGACCACCTGGGAACACCAGGTGCTGTAGGCTTGGGAGAAGGACCCGGCAACCTACTCCCCCCAAAAAATCAGCCATTGAAAACCCTATGAATAGCAGAGAAGCATGACAATAGTGTTACATCTGTTACACATAGGATTGCTATGAATCAAACACTGACTCGACAGCACCTAACAACAACAATTTATTAAATCTGTTTCAATAACTTTTTTTTCACTTTGTTATGGAATTCTCTAGTGTATGTCTAGAGACTTAACAAAAGTGGTATTTTGTTGTTTTAGTGTTATTAATTACCATTAATGAATGACTACTCTTCATCAGTCACTCTACTACACACTTCACATTCATTGTCTCATGCAGTCCTTATAAAAGTATATATTTCTGTTTTCCTGAAGATCCTAAAATTCACAGAAGTGATTTATCTGAGGCTCAACTATTAAATGATAGAACCAGGTTTAATCTGTCAGATCTTTTTCTTTTTGCTTCACTATGTCAGAAAATTTTAGCATCTTTCACTTTTACCCTTTTTTGTTGTGAAGGAAAGAGCACTACTAAAGAAATGAAAGAAAAAAAAAAGAACTATGTTCTGATATTGAGTTTATCTTACCTTAGGTCAATCCCTTAAATTCAGTGAAAGTCAGTGCCTTCATGTGAAAAAGCAGGGTGAATGAGAAAAGAAATACCAACTACCCTAGTTGTATCACTAACCCTTTGTTCATTTAGAATGATCATATTGATTATACTATTTCCCCACTCTTGCCATACACTGAACAAAACATATATACACATACAGGCTTAGGAAATAGGTCAAAGTAACTTTTCCATAATTTCTTAAATAATAAATGGCAGAATTCATGTTGTTCTTGTTGTTGTTGTTAGGTGGCGTTGAGTTGGTATCCGACTCATAGCGACCCTCTGTACAACAGGGGAAACACTATTGTCAGTGCGTCTCTGCTGTTCATAGGGTTTTCAATGGCAGATTGATTTTGGGGAGGGGGTTGCCAAGTCCTTCTCCCAAGCTTACAGCTTCTGGTGTTCCCAGGCGGTCTCCCATCCAGGTACTAACCAGGCCTGACCCTGCTTAGCTTCCGAGATCTGATGGGATCGGATGCCACAGGGCTACAGCTGCAGGCTCCATGTTGTTCTTAGGTGCTGTTAAGTGGAGTCCAACTCATAGGAACTCTATATACAGCAGAACAAAACACTCCCCAACCCTGTGCCATGTCTGCCACTGTGTCAGTGCTTCTCTGCTGTTCACAGGATTTTTTCATAGCTGATTATTTCAGGAGTGAGCTGCCAGGTCCTTCTCCCTCCCAAGCCTAGAGCACCCAATATTCCCAGGCAGTCTCCCATCCAAGTACTAACCTGGCCTGACTCTGCTTAGCTTCTAAGATCAAATGGGATCTGATGCCAGAGTAGAACTCATATTGAAACTTATTTCTCCCTAGCACAGAATTCTGTGTTAGCCATAATGTTATACTGCCTCTATTCATGAATGCTTAGAGAATTAAATGTAAAATGTGGGCTGATGATGTACCTCACTGGTAAAGGACTTATCTAGCAGGTGTGAGGTCCTGGGTTCAATCCCCAGCACCACAAAAATAAAATAAAAATGTACATTAAGTGTGATGTAATTAAAAATAATACAGTGTTACTGTTATATTTATATATTTTTTAATGGGGAAAAATTTTTTGTGCCAGTAAGTACAAGGTATTTATAAATTCATTCAACAACTAAGGGAAGGAAGAAGTTAATAGTCAAATACCTATTCCAGGTACAGTACTTTTCCAAGCATTTGACCCATTGACCAGGAAAATGGCCTCTTTTATTTAATTCTCCCAGCAACCTCTGAGAGAAGTAATATTGTCTCCATTTTATAAGGAACTTGAGGTCAGAGATGCTGAATTACTTTCTCACTGTTGCAGACTATAAATGACAAAGGTAATAACCAACCCCAAGTTTCTAAAACATTTTCTGAGGCAGTAACTGTGCAGCCCACCAAGCTGGGTTCTAAAAAAATTGCACCTTGATTAGCTGTGAGAATATAGTCCAATAATCTTTAAAATATATTTTTTCCTAATGTTTTTTGAATACTAGCAGTTTTGTACAGAACAGGAAAATTTATAGATTTTAATTATCAAGGCAGTATTTCATTTTATAGTAGTTAACTGATAATTCATTTATTTCATATTAAACTTAAATGCTTAATTAAATGTAATTAAACTTTAAACATGTAATTAAATTAATTTTGAAAATGAGTACTTTACCATGTGAGATTTATTTTAATTTATGAAAACTATCTGCTCATTTCACTAAAATGAACTTTCCTGGTTCATTTATGAAACAATAAAGCTAAGCCTTATAGTTGTCTATACTTTTCCTATAATTAAGGCTAGAGAATATAGCTGTGTCCCACTACCATATGTAAGGATATAATACATAGCTTCATAATTTCTAAAAGCACTATTGATAATGTAAAAAAATTATAGTAAGTAGAACTGAAGGTCATTTGAAATTTACAGTAATTAATTTTAAATTATGGATAGGTTCTCCTATGAAAAATTTCCATACATACAGCTCACATTTTGAAATTAAAGCCTAGGCATAAAAACTTGGCATGTATCACAATATTTTTGATATAGCTTTGGTATTTCACTGTCATAAACCAGATAATCTGATACCACAAAATAATAGATTAGGAAGCTGATTTTGAGAATAATTCTGTAGCTCAAGTTTTTTTTAAATCTAACATTGTTTTGAATTAAACTTTGCTAACAGGCATGTCCATGCACAATTTGTTTTCCTCTCTAGAAGGATATTGCCATTCTTTAGAGTTGGGACAGTGTCTCAGCTTTCCTGTTGGTCAACAAATCTACTAACATATTGCTTAATCTACTACTACCAACAGAATGTTTGTGCCCTTGACAAATTCATGTGTTAAAGTCCTAACCCCTAACTTTATGGTGTTTGGACATGGAGCCTTTGGGGGGCAGTTAGGTTTAAATTAGGTTTCAAGGGTGGAGCTGTGGTCTTACAGAATTGATGTACTTAAAGAAAGAGGCACTGGAGCTCTCATTCTCTCCTTGAACATGCATTAAGGAAAGGCTGTGTGAGCACACTGCAAGAAGCCTGCTGTCTGAACCTCAAGTGAAGAGACTTCACTGGACACCAACCTGCTAGGACCTTAATCTTGAAATTCCAGTCTCCATATCAGCGAGAAAATAAATACCTGTTGTTTAAGCAACTCAATCTGTGGTATTTTGTTGTGACAACCTGTTTTTGTCTGTCTGTGCTGCTATAACAAAATACCTGAGACTGGGTAATTTATAAAATAACAGAACTTTATTTTCTCACAGTTCTATAGACCAGAAAGTTCAAGATCAAGGCAGTGGCAGGTTTGGTCGTCTGGTGAGAGCCACCCTCTATTTTTAAGATGGTGCTTTGTTGCTGCACGATTTTGGGGATAAATGGTGTGTCATTACCTGGTGAAAGGTAGAATAATAAATTAGCCAAATGCTGTATGAATCCTCTTTTATAAGGCCCTTAATCCTATTAAGTCTACAGGCATAACACTCTGACATCCAATCTTGTCAGATCTCAGAAGCTAAGCAGGATCAGGCCTGGTTAGTACCTGGATGAGAGACCACCTGAGAATACCAGGTACTGTAAGCTTGGGAGGACTCAGCAGACAACTCCCAAAACAATCAACTATTGAAAACCCTATGAATAGCAAAGGAGCAAACAATATTGCCAGGCATGGCACAGTGTTGGGTAGTGTTTCATTCTGCTGTGCATAAGGTCATTATGAGTTGGACCTGACTCAACAGCACCTAACAACAAGAATCCTGTTAAGGAGAGAGAAGTCGTGATGGTCTAATCACCTCTTAAGGGATCTACCTCTTAATACTGTCACCTTGGCAGCACCTGAATTTTGGAGGGCACACCTTTAGACCATAGCAGAATCTGAGTCAACAAAAAACCTGTGGTTCAGACTTCAAATGTGCAAAATGTTGGGTTCAGGTTCAGGTGCAGGTTAAATGTATTAAAATTTAGAGGGTTGGCGTTTGGTTTGGGTTAGGGGTTTAGTCCTATGGTTAGATAACAAGGCTTCAAACTGAACTCCCACCTGATCCCTGAACCTGTTCCTGTTCAAGCATTTAAAAAATTTTTTTTCTGAATCTAAAACAGAGCCCAAACCTGAACCTACCCCAATGAAAATTTGGGTTCAGGTTCAGCTTTTAATGTTTAGTGTTGCCCCTCTATTACCCCACCACCACCATATCATTATCTATTTAAAAATTGAAAAAGAAAATTTGAAAAAATATTTTGTCAATTGACATGTAGAATTAAAATTTTAAACCTTAATCCTGAACCCATTTTGGGGCAAGCATTATTTAAAATTTTTTCTGAACCCAAACCCAGTGAAAAATTGGGTATAGATTCAGCTTTTAATGTTTTGTTATTGTGGAATGTTTTATTTTTTGTATTATTACCTGTTTAAAAATTGAAAAGAAAAATGAAAAGACTTATTTGTGTATCTACACATAAGATTAAAATTTTAAACCCTTACCCCACACCCTCTAAATTTTCACGTATTAAACTTGCACACAAACCTAAACCCAGTTTTTCATCGAACTGAAGCCCTGCCTGCTGGTTTATCAAAAGTTATTTTTTAGTTACAGGTACATTAAATCTTGAATATTGAGTTTGCATGTAATTGGTAGTAAACAGAATGGTTTTCTTTGTTTCTTTGGATTTTAGGGTTTTATTCTTGTACATTCAAACAATAGATAGTAATTTCTTAATGTTGATTAAGTTTTGCACTGATTGAATTGAATTAACTAAATTCTGAGAAAACATCTTTCTAGGAGAATTTATGGGAAAAAATCAATGGAAAGAGAATGGAAATAATACTTAAGCTTTTAGAAATCATTCCATTTTTCTTTTCCAGCCATGTCTCTTTACCAGCTTACATGAAACCTCAATATGCCTTCTATAGTATTTTCCTATACAAAGTGTAGTTGTGCTCCCTATTCCCACCCACCTTTGTTTATCCTTCTATCAGAACACATATTATATTATGCTATACCTATTTGTCTTGTCTATGTGCTTGTCTTTCCTCTAGCCTTGTAAATCCTCAGTAAAATAGTTTGTCTTTCTTCATCTGTTTATTCTTTCAATCTAGTACATAGGTATGTAGTCAATAATTGATGAACTAGAGCATTAATGTACAAAATACACTTCTTCTTCTTGTTATGTGCCATCAAGTGGGGTCCAACTCATAGTTATCCTATGTACAGCAAAACAAAATACTCCCCCATTCTGTGACAGACACACAATCTTCTTTATGTTTAAGCCCATTATTGCAGCCACTGTGTCGATCCATGTAGTTAAGGATCTTCCTTTCATCATTGACTTCCTTTTTTCGTTGACCTACACACTCCCAAATATGATGTCCTTCTCCAAGGATTGGTCCCTCCTGACAACATGTCCAAAATATATAAGACACAGTCTAGCCATCCTTGCTTCCAAAGAGCACTCTGGTTGTACTTCTTTTTGGACTCATGCATTGGTTCTTTTGGCAGTCCACGGTGTATATACATAGTAATAACTCATAAATACAGCTTTGTTCTTAGCACACATATTTAGTGGGAAAAATAACAATAACTGAAATATAGCTATGTAAGAGTATATTTTATTTCACAAACGCAAATCTCTTAGATTGAGAAGCAGAGAACCACAGTATATTTAGAAGTTATAAATATAAATTCACACTTATGGGAAAGGAATTGCAGAAGAAAGCCTCTAAGTAAGAATAAAAGTTCAGAACAGAAGTTATATAGTTATAGAAGTCTGTTCTACTTTATAAAAAGGATATAGTGAATGATCTATTAATACAAAAGGGAAATGAAATTCTTAAAATGCATTCTGCAACTATATGAATATATGAGAACTATGGGTCTGTAAAATATGTAAGTTGACAAATGTGTAAGCAAACATGATATAATAGTTCAGTAATGGATATAACAAAAGTCTTATCACTCTGTACCCCGCCAACGTTTATAAATTTAAAAAAAAAGTCTCAGAACTGATGGAAAGGCACCATATGCATGTGAAGAGATTTTTGTGTATCTCCTTAGCTCCTGGAAGTATAATTAGAATAAAAAGATAATAGCTGAGAATTTAAAGAGAGAACTTTTATCTTGAGCCTTGTTTTGATCAATGAAGATAAATTCCTTACTTACGTTTTCCTTTTTTTCTGTTTTCTTTTCTTTAAGGGGACCAGCAGATAGAGTTTAGTAGATTGTCCTATTCCTCACTTCATTCATGGCATGCTATCTTCATTGGTGCTACAGTTTAGGTCTTGAATGTTCCCCAAAGATTTCAAGAATTTTGTGTTGAAGGCTTGGTCTACAGTCCGCAGGTGAACAGATGGGACTATATCAAAATGTGTTCTCAAAAGAAGATACATAAGTGGCCAATAAGCTTCACTATGCCCAAGAAATGTAAACTCAAAACAAAGATGTAGCATTTTTCAACTGCCATACATTTAAAATAATAATACCCTGTGTTAGACATTATATGGAAAAAGTCATTCACTTTAATTGTGACAATGTGAGTTGTTAAAACAATCCTAAGAAAGAGTATCAAAAGTTAGAGTACACTTTATCTTTGTTGCCATCATTTCATTTCTAGGAATTTATCATAAAGAAATAATTATACAGGGTAGCACCTGCAGTGGTACCACTGTGCATTGTATCCTGTCAGTTTTCAGAAGCTAAGCAGGGTCAGATCTTGTTAGTACATGGATGGGAGACCACCTGGGAACACCAGGTGCTGTAGTCTTGGAAGAAGGACCCAGCAACCCACTCTCCAAAACAATCAGTCATTGAAAATCCTATGAAGAGCAGAGAAGCATTAACAATAGTGTTTTTCCTGTTGTATATAGGGTGCCTATGAGTCGCATGGGAGAAGGACCTGGCAATCCACTCCCAAGGCAATCCCAAAACAGTCAGCCAGTGAAAACCCTGTGAGGGTCGCTATGAGTTGGATACCCACTTGATGGCATCTAACAACAACAACAATGAGTCGCATGCCAACTCGATGGCAACTAACAACAACAAATGTACAAGGTAGCATAGATGTATGTATAAGAACTGGAATTATATCTTTAAATTGTTACCAAAAGAAGAAAAATCAATTGAATTCAGCTAGTGGTGATCATTAGTTACCATAATAAAAGCAATCTTAATGAAATGATGGAGGTAAAAGCATAGTAGGAATGTTAGGTGCCGTGGAGTCAGTATCCGACTCATAGTGACCCTCATAGGGTTTTCAATGGCTGTTTCCGGATTGCCTTGGGAGTGGATTGCCAGGTCTTTCTCCCACTTGTGAGATGCTGGGAATTGAACTCAGGACCTCAGAGACTGCAGCGCAGTGCTCTACCAACTGAGCCAAATCCCAGCCCATGATAGTAGGAATAGATGTCAGTAAAAATGTAAGGGGATGATTGATTGATGACACCAAACATTAGAAAACTCAAGAAGTTTTGCTGCAGAGAAATAGAGTAGTAACTGACAGATGAGGCAGAAAGTATTTTTATTTTTTGCAAAAATAGATAATAGTATGTTTATTTATAGGAAACATCTAGTAGATAATGATGTAGGAGAGAAAGAATTGCTGGGGTGACATCCTATAGATGAGGTGTGTGTACAAGTAGTGGTGCTGGCTTAGTAGAGGAGTTTAGGTGGCTCACAGATAGCAACTTGTGGGAAGATTTAATATATACATGGATGCAGATGCTGGTGGGTGGTGCCTTGGTCCACCTGGGCTGCAGCAACAAAAATACCATAAACCAGCCAAGCACTGTAGCACACGCCTTGTAATCCCAGAAACTCTGGAGACTGAGTCAGGAGAATCACAAGTTCGAGGCCAGAGGTGGCCTGTACAACTTAGTGAAACTCTGTCTCAAGATTAAAAATTTTAAAATGGGCTGAGGGAATGACCTAATGGTAGGGCACTTGCAAAGTATGTGCAAGGCCTTGGGTTCAACCCCCCAGGATTACAAGAAAAAAAAATACATAAACCCAGTAGCTTGCATAACCAAAATTTATTTCTCATGGTTTTGGAGGCTTAGAATTCCAAAATCAGGGTGCTAGCATGGTCAGGTTTTGTTGAGGGCCTGCGTCCTTCATAAATGAATATCTTCTATCAACTCATATGGCAGAAGGGGCAAACAGACTCCCTTGGGCTTCTTTTATAAGGGCACTGGAATATGGCTGTCTCCTCTGGGCGGGACATGACTATCACCAGTTTAAAACAGACAAGGTGACCTCCAGAAAACCTTGACACTTAGTCATAGCAACATAATTGGCCTCCTCCTCCCAAGACCCCTGCCCCCATGAACTTTCTCTCACCACTATACAGGAGGCAAACAATGGACTAGGACTCCTTAGGGGAACTTCTTGGTGATAATAGCTGTACAGGTGTCACCCATTCTCCTGTAAGTAACCCCAGTAAACTCATTGGTTTCCCAAGTTGGACTTGGGATCTGTTTCTTTGGTCTGTCAGCACCCTCTCTATTAGGGTAGAGTAGATATTCTTTGCAGTCTCTCCAGGAAAGTTACATAACAGTTACTAACCCCATTCATGAGGACTCTGCCCTCATGACATAGTCACCTCCTAAAGATCCCACCTCTTAATACTATTGCAGATTAGGGTCAACGTATGAATTTAGGAAGATATAAACATTCAGACTAGAGCAAATGGATAAATGTAGTATTGGGTATCTTTTGTGGTTGTTTCTGTTTTCTCAGTGAAAGGACACAAGCTGAGAATGAATGTGGAGGAAGAAATATTGGAGATATGAAAAAAAAAGGAGTGTGAAATTGTCATCTAGAAGAATGAGTATATATAGTGGGATTGTCATGTAGTCTTAACAGCCTATTGAAGTTTGTGATTGTTAGTTTAAAATCAGACCAATGTACTAAGTGGGCCTTTTTCTTCCTGTTTTGACCTGCACTGAGGCAGATGTGGAATCAATAGAATAGCTTTGCTAAGAAAGTATGACAAAGCAAGAGAAGGGCAAGGAAGTGAAGATAAAGAATAATGACAGATCTGCTGGATGTGGTGGCACACACCTGTAATCACAGCCACTTGGGAAGCAGAGGCAGGAGGATCACAAGTTTGAGGCCAGAGGCAGCCTCTGTAACTTAGCAAAACTCTTTCTCAAGATTAAAAAGAGGAAGGGAGTGAGCTGGGGATGCAACTCAATAATAGAGCATTTGCAAAGCATGGACAAAACCCTGGGTTCAATCCCCAGCCCCCTTCTTTTTTTTAATCTCGAGTACTGGGGGGAAAAAAAAGGAAAAGAAAGGAAAAAAGGAAAAGAATAACCATGGATCAAATAGTTAGTTCAGATTACATCAAGAGGAGTGGGTAAAAAGGTGGTAGACAATGATATGGTGATCTCAGAAGACTTAGAATGAATACATAGGGGTACCAGGTAGAAAGATTCAAAGTAGAGGATGTAGGGAGGGGCCGTGCATGAAATTGAGATTATAGAGAGGTTTCTAATATAGATGAACTGGGGTTTAGCTCTGTTCGTAGAGTGCTGCTCCGCACTGAGAACCTGGGTTCGATCCCCAGCACTGCAAAAAATGAGAGAAGGAAAGCCAGGCACAGTGGTGCACACCTGTAATCACAGCAGCTCAGGAGGCGGAGACAGGAGGATCCAAAGCTTGGAGACCAGAGGCAGTCTGCATAACTTAGTGAGACCATGTCTCAAAAAAGTGAAAAAAAAAAAAAAAAAAGGGCTGAGGGTGCAGCTCAGTGATCCAGCATTTGCAGAGCATGCAAGCGCGAGACCCTGGGTTCAACCTCCAGTACCACAAAAGAGAGAGAGAGAGAGAGAGAAGAATGGAACAACCCACTCCCAAAACAACCTTGAAAAACATATCAGTCATTGAAAACCCTATGGGGGTTGCCATGAGTCGGACTTGACTCTATGGCAGCTAACAACAACAACAATAGCAATAGCTAGTATAGAGGGGTTACTAATAATGACACAGTCTAAGGTATGACTATGAAAGTAATCAGCTAAGGTAGGATAAAGACAAAATCATTGGAGGAGAGGATGTCAAGAAACTAAAAGCCCAGTGTATTAGAAAGATGTGTGCTGGCACAGAGGTTGGATAGATAGCAGCAGCAATATGGGGTGGCATTAGAGACATAGACTAATGATTTAGTTACATCATTTGTTAAAGTCAGAGTGATGTGGAGACAAATTACTTTTCATGAACATCATAGCCCCTCTTAATAGTATTCCTGTCAGTGTATTGCTTACCTGATGCATGCAGTTCATGCATCTTCGTGCTCTTAAGTGTTTTCCCAACTGTGGCCCAGAGGTCTTTGCTGGTCATTGCTTTCCTTCATGCCCTTAAATACATTCCTAGACTGTATATATTTTTCTCTTAATTGAGCTTCCATGGCAAAGAGACTCAAATTCAATATTAGTTGAAAAGCATCAGAGAAGAAAAATCAGTAAATGACAGCCTTTGGGGTAATAGTAATGAAATTTTTAACTTGTAAATTACTTGTGAATAGACTTCACAATCTCTATAGTCACATGCAAATTATATGCTAATGTAACTTTAGCTCAGCAAACTATACAATTAGTTGAGACACATATTGTGCCTACTGCCTTGTAAGTGTATTTCACTATTTGTCATACATAGATTAATACCTGAAATATATATGCAAATAGAATTTTGGTGAGACAAATTGTATTTTCTCATTGGTTTTTATAATAATGTAAAAAATGTTTCATCTTCATTTCAAATATATCTTAACTAAGAAACATAACAGCTTTGCTTCCTAAATGTTTCTGGTTTTACTCCCCGTGTTTTTCTCAAGTACTTAAGTCAATATTTAAATGACTAGAAGTTTGGGGGGGGGTTGTTTTGTTTTGAAGATTTTTGCAGTACTGAGGGATTGAATTTAGTCCCTCACACAAGCTAGGCAAGTACTGTACTACTGAGCTGCATCTTCAGCTCCTTTTTTATTTTTTATTTGGAGACACAGTCTCACTAATTTGCACAGGCTACCTCTGGCCTCAAATTTGTGGTCTTCATGTCTCTGCCTCCCAAGTCTCTGGGATTACAGGTGTACACCATGGCACCTGGCCAGAAGTTCTTATATTTAAAGCCCAACAATAAATCCTTCTAATAAGAAGACTTGTTCTTGAGCTATGTAATTTTCACATCAGAATAGACAACAGAGATTATCTAGTTGACTAGACTTTACAATTTTTTTTTACAGTGCTTGGAAGATGAACCCAAGACCTCACACATATTTTGCATGTGTTTTAACTCTGAGCTGCACCCCTACCTCCTTTTCTATTTTTTATTTTGAGACAAGGTCTTGCCAAATTATACAGGCTGCCTCTGGCCTCAAACTCATGATCCTTCTGCCTCAGTCTCCTGAGTCACTGGGATTACAGACATGTGCCAGCAAGCCCAGCTACAAATGGGAAAATTTTGAGAATGAGAGCAAAAAATTTAAAGCGTCTGCCTTATGTCACATTTAGCTGGCACAGATAGTACTAGCATCCAGATCTTCATACTTTTCACTTCTCAATCTTTTGATCTCATTTATATGATATTTATAATTTTGCACTATTTAATACTAAGTTTTCTTTATTACATCATGTTCTAAGTTAAGACACATTGGTGAAAATTTCATAGGTGAACTAACAGAGGAATGTCTTCTTAAAACCAAACCTCTGAATGCTTCATTTGGCATGTTGAACAGAACCATGTTCGAACCTCATGATAGCTGCATTAGGTATTTGAAACCACAGACTCTCCATTGAATCTATATCTTACTCAGAGATTTACTGTATCCAAAAGAGCACATAATTTGAAATTTTAGAAAACCTTGAGTATGAGTGCAGCTTCTGTCACTTAATTGTACAGTCTTGGATAAATCATTTAGCTTCTAATGAGTCTAATTCTCAACCATAAAATGGGGATTATGACTATACTTCAGAAAGATATTTTATTCATCTAGTGTAGTGACTGTTATGCCAAAGCTTTTTGAGTATTTACTATGTACCAGACACTTTATCAAATTTATGTAACTAAAATCAGCCAGCCTTGTTAAAAAGTAGCCCAAAAGTAAACCTGGTAGCACATGCCTGTAATCCCAGCACTCCAGAGACAGGCAGGAGGATGAACTCGGGTTTGAGGATAAACTGGGCTAAACTGCAACACCTTGTCACGCGGAAAAAAAAAAAAAAAACACCCAAGAACCTGCTATCTATTTATAAATGTTTCACTTATCAACTAGTTATTTTAATTTTATATATGCATAATTTAATCTTTTAATTTATCTTTTCCCAAAATAATGTCTCCTGTTGCCCAAGGCTTTTTACTTTTTGAAAAAATAATTTTAAGTATTTTTAAAGGTAAATTTTAGAGTTCTTTTAATTGTTTTTATATTTCTTATACTGTGAAGTTTTTAAGACAAATTGTAGAATCTCAAGGCAGATCATTTTAATACAAAAGTGTCTGTAAATTATGAAAATTAGGCAAAATACTATATATGATTCAAAATGTGCTCTTTTAAAACAACTTTTAAATACTTGAATTAACTTAAAGTTTGTCAAATATTTGGAAACATTAGGACAGAAGCCAGGGTCTTACTTGTAGCTGGGTTTTCTTTTTGCCAACTTCTGTTGCTAGACTAATACACATATACACTAAGTATGCATTCTCAAAATTAGAGAATTGTAATAATAAAACTAAAATTCAAATGAAAATAGAAGATATTTATTTTTGTTGTTTTTGTTGTTGTTAGGTGCTATCTAGTTGGGTCTGATACATAGCAACCCTATGTACAACAGAACAAAACACTCCCCAACACTGTGCCATGCCCGGTGCTATGTCGGTGTAGTACACACATGCACACGCACACAATGATAATACAAAGAAATGTATGGTGGCTAATAATACTTGATATCAATTGATTGATTGAGACAGAGTCTTGCTGTGTACCCCAGACTGGCCTGGAACTCACCACATAGACTAAACTGGCTTCAAACTCATGTTGATCCTCCTGCCTCAGTCTCCTGAGTCCTGGTGTTAGAGAAGTATACCACCACAGCTGGGAATACTTAGTATTTTAACATCAAAATAACATAAGTGATTTCTGTTGTAAATGTTTCAATTCTATATATCCAAAACTTAATATTTACCTAGCATATAGTACTCTTACCAATCAGCTGGCTGGGGTCCTTTTACTCTACCTGGATAGAAATTGTAGCTAGACAATGAGTAGCTCTCCAAATGCTGGTCTTGGGCAGCTTTTATTCTTTTGGTGTTTGATAGCAGTGAGCAAGGAAGGTTTGTGTTCACACCAAACATGGCATTGTCCCATTTGTTCCAGTTACAGAAGTCCCTCTGTTGGGCCACTATGGTAAGTGCTCCCCCACTGGCTTGGGTAGAAATGATTGCAGAGTCATATAGGTCACTAGGTCTTGCAGTGGCAAGAAGTCCGGTACAACCTGCAAACTGTTCAAAACGGTCGTGGCTGGGGTTGCACCTTCAGAAGCTCGAGTGGAACTGTAGCTGCAATTGTCATGTAGCTTCTTTGAAGTGTCTAAAACAGCAGGTGCTAGTAGAAGGGTGGTTCAGCTGCCTGGTTGACTAACAGGGTAACAAGGAAGAGTTGTTAGCTGCCAATAAGGGAGTCAAATTACCCCATCCTCCGGCATCTATGAGGATAAACATTGGAAGGAGTGCTTACAGGAAAAAACCTTAATCATTAATATCAAAATTGATTTTAACAGTGTTTAACAATGTTTTTAATAATGCGAAATACCTGCCCAGTGTCCCAGGGGAGGTGGATCCCCCTAATCTTTCTCAGAACTATGTTATTCAACAATGGTACTTCTGGGTATACATCTAAAGGACATGAAATCAGTGTGTTGAAGAGATACCTGTAATCCCATGTTTGTTGTAGTACTATTCACAGTAATCAAGATAGAGTCAATGTGTTTATCAACAGATGAATGAAGAAAATGGGATTATATATATTTATATATATATACACACATATATAATATATATAAATATAGATATATAAATATAAATATATATATATTATATATATATATATATATATATATATATATATAGAGAGAGAGAGAGAGAGAGAGAGGACAGAGGGAAAGAAAGAAAATACTATTTAGCCTTTAAAAAAAAAAATCCTGTCATTTGCAACAACATAGATGAAACTGGAAGACATTGTGCTAAGTGAAATAAGCCAAACACACAAAGAGAAATACTGCAGGATCACGTCATTGTTTTTATATGGAATAATAATAATAATAATAATAATAATAATAATAATAATAGATCTTAAGTAGATCTATTATTGATGGATTAGAAGGCACTGGGTAAATATATCTTCCTTTCACCCATAGTGACATTCATCAGATGGTTGGCTGGAATTTATTTCCTTATCTAAGACCTTGGAGCAGATTTAGCTCCTTGTGCAAAGCTAATTGACCCAGTTAGGAATTGTATCTACTGTATTCACACAGTAGCACTGTGTTCTGAAAGTTGAGCTAGCCAGGAAAAATATGTGTTGAGATAGGAAAGTAACAAAATTGCCCTTAGAGAATATTAGTTATTTCCTCACTCATGAAAATGGAAAATATATCAGCATAATCTTCCATGTTTTCACTGAAAATGGAGAAATAACTATACAAGAAATAACCATACTAACAAATCTTTCACCTTTTGGGGCCATATTTATTTTGCACAGAACATTCTTTTCCCTTGGTTTTCTTTTTTGTTTTTGCAAGATACGTATTTTTGAGTTAGCTGCAGCTTTGCAATAACACCTTTACAAAGGTATAGTTGTACGTGTATTTTTACCAAATCACCCACGATTGATATTACACACTAAGCAGCCTGCTACATTTTATAACTTCTTACATTCTTACTGTTACAGATAAGCTTCAAATTATATTTCATTCTTTCTTTAGGGTGCTTTTTCTGCCTGAATGCTTTACTTGGTATCACAATAGAGCAAATATTTTTGTACTTATAAAGCACACACAGCTTTTACAGCACTGTGTCTATGGAATAGCTATGATCCAGAACCTCATTATCATGATAATTGATGTATAATTACAATGCACAGGTTGACCATCATCCAGAATCTTAACTTTAGTTTGTACAAAGTAGATGTTCTTTAATTTTAGTAAATTTTCTTTGGGGTATTTCATAACATTTGCCAATACTGTTTTTAAAAAGTCTCAAATATACCTCAAAAATATTTTAGTATTTTATAATAGTAACATTATTGCTCGTATTTATGTGGGAAATAATTTAGATTATCTTCTTAAATTCATACATTTATTATCCTTATACAAAGGAACTGTATAAACAGGAACTTTGTTAGAGATTATACTCACTTGTCTTCATGTATCTTAAAAGATAGGTTTTTAAATTATTATTATTTTAGCAGTTTATACTAAGAAAATTAAAACTTTGATGAAAAATGAGCTCAGGTGATCAGGACATTGATTCAGGTGTACTTGGCATAGCAGTTCATTAACTATGTGTTAATTATGTATGATTACTCCTGAAAAGCTGTAGTGGATTCATCTTTTAGGTTGCTTCATTAAATCATTAATTTTCTTGGAGGTAACTAAGCCTGACATAATTAAGTCATCTCCGTCTCCACAGATTTTTATCTTCCCATGATGTCAAGATCACTGAGCAAGTTAATATAAGGTGTTGTAGCTTATTCCCTTCATGTGTTGACTTTATATTTTAGGATTTTTAATACAAATTTGACATATTTTATTGTATACTTAAGTAGTCTGATAAATGTATACCTTTTTATTTTTTACTTAACGTTTTAGCATAGACTTTTTACTTCCTGTGTAATAAGTTCATTCATGTTTTTGAACCACCTCTTACCAACAGTTCTTTGACCCACGGCTACATGAAGCTGCTTCAGTTTATCCAGAACATCATTTATGAGGAAGGATTTGATGGATCCAATCCCCAGGTACTGAGTAGTTTCAAAGCCTCTTATAGTCATGTATATAATGTTCTCAGATTCTCTTGGGGTAGACTCAGAAAGTCTTAGAAAAATCAACAGTGAATAAGCTGTTTTCAAGCACACACAATGTAAATAAGCAGAAACAGGAAGCCTTGGTCTGTACATTTAGAGTTTTAGGTAAGTTCTTAGTGGATGCACATAAAATGTGCATACACATTGTCAACACTGATTATTTTTAAATATCTGTTTTTAACTTCTGGGGTTAATAAGTAGCTATATTTCAAAATTAACTTCTACAAGCTTTATACTTTTCAATCTAAATTTTTCATATTTCTGTCATTCAGGCCTTAATTTCAAATTACTTTATGTATAAGAATTATCTCAAGATTTTACTTCTTATTATTTGTTTCATTGAATAAAAGGTACATTTTATTTGCTATATTAAAATATTTTATAGCTTAACTGTTCTCTGTAGCTCTAATTTTTAAAACTTCCTCCAAATTCCCACTAATAAACATGTTCCAGGCAGTTTAAGTTAAACAAAATGAGGAATATTTTATTTCTAGATATCATGCCTTTCAAAATTTTTTCTCAAGTGATTTTAATTGCATTTGACATTGAAAGATTTGCCTTTCATTCATATTATTTTAGAGGAAGTATTTCCAGAGCACTATTATTTTTATTGAAGACAGAAGCCAAAAGTCTTATTTTTGGCATTCTCCATTACATCTTTTGTTATTTCTTAGATTTTAAAATATTCTTGTAAAATTTGCTGTTGTGTTTAACAATTGTTCCATGGAAAAATAATTTTAAGTTATTTTGATTGCTAGTTGAATAGCACGTTGAAAATACTTATGTGTGTTTGGTAAAGCACATGTATTTATAGATGGTTTTTCATGTATGTCATAGTTCTTTTTGATGGTCTTTGGTATTTAATGAAATTTTATTTTGTTCATTGTTGTTCCATTTTTGGCCCTAGCTAAGATTTATGGGCACCATGTCTTCCCTTTGGTGCCAGTGCTTGTCTGGAGAGGCAAATTGGTCCCTGACAGACATCTCTCCCCACTTGCTTTGGTAACTATGGAAACAGGCATGTCATAACAGTTCCTATGGTACAGTGTGTGAAGCTGCTGCTCTTGCAAGATGATGACACATCTTCTGAGAGCAAGAAATTTTATAGAATGCAAAAAATTAAAGGCAATAAAGAAAGGGATATATACACCTACCCACACAGAGACATGTATCTTAAGAATCCTTACAAAGTAAGCTAGTATTGGAATAGAATGAAATTTTTGTTTTCTTAATTGTTTGAGGGAGTATGAAAAAAAATACCATTTTCAAGAAATAAATTTTTTGATGAAAATTAATAGACAAACTGGAGCTCACTTGTTCTCTGATCAAGAGGTTCTATAAGTGTTGACTTTCATAAAGGTTGAATAGGGTTGTGTAGACATTCCTGTGATGAGTACTAAGAACACTTAAACTTTTTAAATTAAATTAAAATATACCAGCAGGTTATTATAAAAATATAATTTCAATTTTATTAGAGCCGAAATATAGTTAATAAATTTACATATCATTAAATTATAGAGAATACTGTTTGTTAAGTTACCTAGTCTATACATCTGTCTCCAAAATCTTAAATGAATTTTAGAAGGCATAAAAATGCATTACTTTGGAAAATATTATTCTCTCAAGTCACAATAATATTCTGATATTGAAATAAATCCTACTTTTTAAAAGAAAATTTTTATCTTTATCACTCCATGTTCAAGTTAACTGAACTACTTGGAGGGAACAGATGGAAATATACACTAAGGAACTGAATAATATAATTTACTTTATAATTAATCTTGGTAGTAAATTATATAATATAGTTCATCTGTGAAGATATTTGGGGGTAGAGACATTTACAAGTTACTATCATGATAATTTCATTTGTTTTTAAGTTTTGATTTTCAAAAATCTAAGAAATACAATGAAATTTGAACACTGATTTTACTTAGAATCCTACTTTAAATATGTTAGATATTCTCATAGGAATAAATTTATTTTACAGCTGTCAGCAAGTTTCTTTTTTAAAATCGAGTAATGCCCCACAATATGCCCATTATGATATGGCATAGCAGAGAAATTATATGTCCTAAATGACACAGATTTGAAATTCAGCTTTTGCTTTTATAGTACCATCATATATAAATAGATAAATAGATAGTTTTGGGATTTTATTTGTTTGATTGTTTTGCAGTACTGAGGGGGTTGAGCCCAGGGGCTCATGCATGCTTTTGCAAGCACTTCACCATTGAGCTTCATCCCCAGTCCATGTTTTACTTTCTTTCTTTCTTTCTTTCTTTCTTTCTTTCTTTCTTTCTTTCTTTTATTTCAGTTTATTTTTTCTTTTTAGACAGGGTCTTACTTAGTTATACAGGCTGCCTCTGGCCTCAAACTCATGATCCTCCTGCCTCTACCTCCTGAGTAGCTGGGATTACAGGCATGCACCACTGCACCTGGTTTACCATCACATTTTTAAAAATATAAGTGTTCTGTGTTGAAGTATTATGCTCAGTTGTGTTCCGATTTGCTGTGTACCTATTGGCAAGTGTCACCCATTCTTTGGTTCAATATTCTTATTCTGTCTATATGCATCTGTCATAAATCTGTCCTAGTCACCAAGCTTCTGTAGTTCTCTTGATTCTGTGTCTAACAGCATTTTTGTTTAAACATTTAGCAAGTATTTTTTATACAATAGTAGGTAATAGTGACCATGGGCTAAAATAACATTGATCTTTGGTTTCTGAAATGTTGACAGAGGAAACAATATGATGCTGCTCTCTTTTTACCTTCACATTTCATTCTAATAGATTTATTTTATTTATGTACATATGTATGTATGTAAGGTTCTTCCTTTTTCTAGACTGCTTTTTCTTTTGGGAATCTAACCTAAGCTTGTCATCATGAAATAAGTTTAGGGATGAAAAAATAAGCCTTAAATTTTTGCTATTCTACTTAAATTTTGAAGTTCTACTTAAAAAAAGGAATATCCTGCCATATTTCACAGATATCTTACATATTATACTTCTAAAATATGCCTTGGTACATGTGGCTTATTTCATTTCATTCAACGACTGCAGAAATAAAATTAAACAAATCTTAAGGACCATCAGGATCATAACATAGGGTATCCTAGGTGGTTGTCTGTCATAACTTTACAACAATCTAAAAAGAAAATTGGACCAGCTACATTGCTAATGTAATCTTATTTCGGGTTCTTCAGGAATTTTTTTCCCAGTACTTTTATTTAGTAAATTTATTTTTCTGTAATTTCATTCTTATACCCTATCCAGGCCACTGTCCCTTCGTAAATTCAAAGAATTGTATGAAATTAAAGAGGAATGTTCTATTCTAGCCTTTTAATTTTAGACATGAGAAGACTAAGGCTTAAGGAATGTATAGTTGGCACTGTGTTCCACATGCACTGATACAGTCAACTGCAAATTGAAAATAGTTGAAAAAATTCACCTATATTGAATATATACAAACTTTTTCTTATCCTTAGTATCTAAACAATTCAATATAATCATTGTTTACACAGCCTTTATATTAGAGATTAACCTAAAGATAATTTAAAATATGTAGGTAAGTGTGCATTGGTTATACACAAATACTGTCTCATTTTAAAGGTCTTGAGCATCCACAGTTTTTGGTATCCACAAGAGTCCCTGGAACCAATCCCCTGTGGATACCAAGAGATGACTCCTATGGATACCAGGAGACAACTGTGTGTTGCCCAGAATCATACATCTACTTAGTTACATAGTCCAGACTATAAGTCTCTATATTATTCATCTTACCTAACTATTGTTCCCTTGGGTTTTCCTCTTCTAACATTTCAGTGTTTTATTCATTTTCCCTACATTTCTTTGTCAATAAATACTGCTTGAAAGAAGAATACACAAACTCAATCTTCATCTATAATATCAGGAGAATAGATATGCCATGTTAAACAATAACATTGTTTAATAAATTTTACTAATGGCATTTGATAGCAACAGCAAATGATGCATGTTAGGGTCTTGTTTCATCAGAAATCATATTTAAACTGGTACATATCCCAAATCATGGCTTTAAGAAAGAACATCTTATTTTTTCCATCAAAATTATAATAATGATTTTCCAAATATTTGCATATGCCAAGTTTTGTTAACACCTCTTTCTTTTGCCCAGAAATTCTGCTAGATTGCTAAGGAAAGCATTTACAAAACATTTGCTTAAGCAGTAGAATTTGTTATAAACACATATGCTAGCAAACACATTTTGACAATCATCAGCTTTTCTTTAATGATTTTAAAATATTCTTTTCCCAGGAAATGTCGGCCACTATTATTATGACCATAATGTCAGTAGCTTCAAATTCTAAATGTTTGCCTGCTAAATTTTATGAAAAATATCGAACTTTAATTATTACTATAAAATAGTTTCAGGAGGGAAAACTAGTGGCAAATGTAAAATGTAAAACCAAAAAGTTACCTATCTTTAAACATCTTTGAAACAAATTATCAGGCAATAAGTGAAATAAAATTAAATGAAATCAAGCAATATATAGTTTATTGAGAGATTTATGGAATTTTCTAGTACTAAAAAATGGTTATATAAGCATTCAAGTTTAGATTTTTCTCTGTAACTACCTGTGATTTCTTATATATTATAGCCATATCAAATAAGATTCTCAGAAGAGTCACTGTTAAAATTTAGACTCAATGCGTAAGTCTTGTCAAATCTTTCAAATTTCCCAAAAGTGGAAAAAAAAAAACCCTATGATTTGTGTGTTTTTTTGATTTTGTTTTTTGCTTTGTTTTGATTTTTGTTTGTTTACTTATTTAAAGATACAGTATTGCTGTGGTGCTAAACTAGCCTTGAATTTCTGGGCTTAAACACTCTTCCTGCCCCAGACTCATGAGTAGCTGAGACTACAGGTGTGCTACCATGCCTGGCTTAGTTCTGCTATTTTTAATGCTCTTGTAATCTAAAAGATTTCCTGTATAGTGTCTTATTACTAATACTATATAATTTTACCACATCTATAGACATTCTTTTCTGTTATTATAAATAAAAATAAGAACTAGCAAATATAAGAGATATCTTGTTGGTTAAAAAAAAACCTTGTGTTTACCTCTCTACCACTTTCTTTTAGAAAAAACAGAAAAACATTTTAAGAATAGGAATTCAGAATCTTGGCTCACCCTTATGGGGAGATGATGTTTGCTGTACAGAAAACTGTGACAACAGTCACAGCCTTACCAAGTTCCTCTATGTTCTCCGTGGTCTTCTACGAACCTCTCTGTCAGCCTGTGTCATCACAATGCCAACACATCTTATCCAGGTAAGACCTTTGAAAATTAACTTTCCTAACTAATGAATGGGAGAAGGACCTGGCAATCCACTCCCAAGGCAATTCCGAAACAGTCAGCTATTGAAACCCTATGAGGGTCGCTATGAGTCGGATACCAACTCGATGGCACCTAACAACAACTAATGAAGAAATGGAAGCAACATTGTGGTTTTAATTTCCATTTTCTTGTTATAATGATATTGGTGCATACAGTCTTACCACCATAGTGTAGGATCACATCAGATCTCAGAAGCTAAGCTGGGTCGGGCCTGGTTAGTACTTGGATGGGAGACTACCTAGGAACACCTGGTACAATAGGCTTGGGAGGACCTGACAGCCCACTCCCAAAAATCAATCAGCTATTGAAAACCCTATGAATAGCAGAGAAACACTGACAGTGCCAAGCATCTCCCAGTGTTGGGGAGTGTTTCATTCTATTGTGCAAAGGGTCGCTATGAGTCTGCCCTGACCTGACCCAATGGCACCTAACAACAAACTACAGTGATGTTGGCATGTTTTCACGTGCTTGTTGGCCATTTGAACATCTTCTTTTCCCTAAGTCTTTTGTGCATTTTTATTGGATAATTTCTTCATCAAGTTGTAAATTTCTTATATATTTTATCTATAATTTGCAGTAAGTTTCTACCTATCTGTGACTTGCATTTTCACAGTAGTGTCTTTTGAATAGCTGAAATTTTAAATCTTGATGAAGGTTTTCAATTTTTAAATGACTAGTGGTTTCTCTCCTTCACCCTTACCAGTCTCCAAGATCTTTTTCCTGTTTCCTTCTAAGTATCTTATGGTTACATCTTGTACTAAGAGATCGATGTATTCCTGTTTGAATTTTGTACAGTTTTAATTCATGTTCTCAAACAGCTTTTGGTCTCTTTAGTTAACACTCTAACTATATATTGACTAAGTATTTAATGAAAATTCACTCATTCTCTTTTCATTAGTAGTACTGTTTTATAAACTACTTATTATTTGCTTCAAACATGATTTCATATAATCTTAAATATCTAATACATTCTAATCTTTGTGAAGACAGGGACAGAAGTTTATACTTTTCTCTATATGGCTTTATGATAATAATGTAATATTAAATGTGATGACAGATTCTTAACACAGTACCTCAGTTTT
>VMDO01028548.1:7353-23893 GCA_007922755.1 Pedetes capensis
TTTTTTTTTTTTTTTTTTTTTTTTTTTTTTTTTTTTCAGTGCTGGAGGTTGAACCTAGGCCCTAGTGCTTGCATTCTTTGCCTTTTTTTCTTTTCCTTTTTGAGGCACTACTCTAAATTATGGAGACTGCTTCTGGTCTTGAACTTGCAATCCTCCTGCCTCTGCCTCCCAAGTCGCTGGGATTACAGGTGTGTGCCACCATACCTGGCCAATTCTGGATTCTTTTTAAATATTAGTTTTTGTAGGTATAATTTACATACTATAACCATCACCACTTTTAAAAATACTATGTCGTGAGTTTGACAACTGTTCCCATCATATAACTATTTCCAGCATCAAGGCATAGAATCCAGCATTCCAAAAAAGTCCTTAGGTGTCCTTTGCAGTCAATCTCTTCCCCAAGCTCTGGACCCTAGCAATCACTAATCTGCTTTCTGCCACCCAATTTTACCTTTTCTAGCTGGGGTTTAGTTCAGTTGGTAGAGTGCTGCTTCTCACTCTCTGGGGACCCAGGTTCAATCCCCAACACCACAAAAATGGGAGAAGGATATGGCAATCCACGCCCAAAACAATCTGGAAACAATCAGCCCTTGAAAACCCTTTGAAGGTCACCATGGGTGGGACACAACCCAACAGCAACTGACAACAACAACAAGCCTTTCATAAGTGAAATTGTAAAGCATGTGAGATATAGTCCACTCTCAAAACAATCCTCAAACAATCAGTCATTGAAAACCCTTTGAGGTTGCTATGAATTAGACTGGACTCCATGGCCCCTAACAACAGCAACAACAATGTGTGTGTGTGTGTGTTGTTGTTGTTGTATGTGTGTGTGTGTATACACACACACACATATGTATACACATATACATATATATTATGTACATTGTATATATGTGATATTTTCCTACCTTTGGGTGGTATTGCCAAAATAACTTATGAACTCCCTTAAGGAGTTCTATACTAATTGGTATAGAGGAAAATAAGCACTCATGTAAATTAAGTATTCCTAAAGCTCTCAGAAATATGGAAACTAACCCAAGTGTTTTTCAGGTTCATGTGATTTGAGTAAATCTTTGACAAATTAGGCCATTTTAATACTGTTTGTTAAGTAAAAACAGCTGTGTCTCCTGTGTTATCAATATTAAATATAATACAAAAATGCATTTTATTCTGTTTACTAGTAAAATGAACTAATTTTATATCTAGTAAATGTTTAAGATTATAAAAATTATAAATTTAATTTCAATAAAATTTAGTAATTTTGGCAAATTTTAATAATAATTATGTTTTATAATATGTCTGCCTAAAAATTGCCTCTGAAAGCTTTTTGATAACTTTTAACTGTACACCTGGGCTGAGGTTTAGCTCAGTTGGTAGAGTGCTGCTCTGCACTCTCTGAGGACCTGGGTTTGATTCCCAGCACCACAAAAATGGGAGAACGATGTGACAGTCCATTCTAAAAACAATCCTGAAAATGATTAACCATTAAAAGTCTTATGAAAGTCACTATGAGTTGGACCTGACTCGATAGCATCTAACAACTATAGAATTGGGGTAAATTATATGAAATAATAAATATTCACTAAATATGTAAATCATTTCTAAATAAGAAGCTTACTGAACATTCACCATTGTTTGTAAGTTTATTTTTTGGATTCTTATTCTTACATAATATGGAGAAGCTAGGGATATTGGGGTCAGTTACTAAATATCTTCTTTCCTATCTCATTGAAAAGTGGCCAGGCACAGTGGCACACATCTATAATCCCAGCCACTTGTAAAGCTGAGGCAGGACAATTGTGAGTTTGAGGCCAGAGGCAGTCTGCATAACTGAGCAAGACTCTAACTCAAAATAAAAAATAAAATATGGGCTGGGGTGCAGCCCACCAGTAGAGCACTTGCAAAGTATGTGTGAGGTGCTGTGTTCAACCTTCAAGTATCACAAAAAAAGAAAGAAAAGTTATATTATGAAGAATCATATGTCTTAAAAATTGGGAAATGGTATAGTTATAGAATTTGCTAGCTTCTAAAAGATGCTGGCATATGACAGATAATTCCAATTATCTACTTTCTGGTATTTCTATAAGAGAAAAGTTAGTGGGTATGTATAATATAAAGTTTACCTCCAATATATGTATATAAATATCCAACATATGTAAATAAAACTACTATAATAATAATATAATAATATATAATATATATAATGTAATAATGATATAATACTATAGTAATAATAAGAGTGAAGGGAAATGATTTTCCATGAGAAATATGCAAAGAATACAGGAGGCACTTTGTTTAAGGAAAAAGCATAACAATTTTGTCCTATATGAAAATAACTAGTCATTACAGAATGAGGAGGAAAAATGTAGGACAAAGGTATGAATAGATACAGAAAGTTGTAGAAAGTTTCTAGAAAAGGAATTTTAAGTTGGTTTATTAAAGCTAGTTAAAACTGCATATGTTAGTTGTTTTTAGGTGATGTCAAGTTGGGTCTAACTCATAGTGACCCTTTTCGAGATTGCCATGTCCTTCTCCCATTCTTTTTGGTGCTGGGGATTAAACCCAGGGCTTCAGAGAATGCAGAGCTGCACTCTACCAAATGAGCTAAATCCTAGTTCCAGACTTGGATATATTTTATATTTATATATTTATATAATGAGCCTTCATATTAATATGATCTGAATGTAGATTTAGAGTTTTCTCTCTATTAAAATAACAAACTTTTTCTTCAACTGTTGGTCTATCTATAATAAGAGATCTTCCCCTTTTGAGAGATCAACCCAGAACACAAAGATTCTGTGTCTTATTAAAATAATTCTCCATATTTTTTATAGTAATGGACGGTTGAACCCAGGGCCTCACACATGCTTTGGCAAGTGCCTTACCACTCTACAATTGACCTGCACCCTCAACCCATTTTTACTTTTTATTTTGAGATAGGGTCTCACTAAGTTACCGCAGCTGCATCTGGCCTAGAACTTGAAATCCTCGGGCCTCTGCCTTCTAAGTCCCTGGGCTTATAGGCATGTACTGCCAGCTCCTTTCTTTCTTTAGACATTATTGTGTCCTTGATTATTTAAGAGAACAGTCTTCTCAGTGTTGAAAGTCCTAAAGACTTTTCACTTTGTTTTGTTTTACAGTTGTATTACTTCCTATATTTACTTTAAAAATATTTCATTATTATTTTGGTTGAAATAATAATAATAAGGAAATAAATATTGCTTCACAACCACTTGTGATCCTATTTAATGAAGTGTTTATACCTTCAGATATTCTGGACACCTTTCAATATTTTGCCTTCCCCAAATCAAATTCTAAATAAAATCTTGATCTCACACTGAATTTAGGGGTTCCCAAGATTCTCTGGAAAATCTCAAAGGATTTATTTATTTACCTTGTAAAAAGAGATGTTAACAGTGAATCAGGTTACGATGAATTGAGTGAAAAGCACTGCCAAGTAACTAGTGGCTTAAGCTTCTTTCAAGAGCATGGAACCAGAGACATCATTGCTGATGTCAGATAGATATTAGCCAAAAGCACAGAATACCTGAAAGGTGTCTATCTAAGTTTTATTGAGTATGCAAAGGCATTTGACTGTGTGGATCATAACAGATTATGGATAGCACTGTGAAGAATGGGAATAACAAAAACCTAATTGTATTCATGAGGAATGTTTACGTGAACCAGCAGGCATTAATTCGAACAGAACAAAGAAACACTGCTTATTTTAAAGTTGAGAAAGGTGTGCACCAGAGCTGTATCCTTTCACAGTACCTCTTCATTTTGGGGGGGGTAGGTACTGGAGGTTGAACCTAGGGCCTCATGCTTGCATACTTTGCAAGTGCTGTACCACTGAGCTATACCCCCAGCTCTTTTATTTTTTTTGAGACAGCGTCTCACTAAATTACTCAGACTGCATCTGCTCTTGAACTTGTGATCCCCCTGCCTCTGCCTCCTGAGTTGCTGGGATTACATGCATGTGCCATCCCCCCAATCCTAGGCACCTCTTCAATTTCTATGTTGAGCACATAATCTGAGAAGTTGGGCTTTATGAAGAAGAATGCAGCTTCATGATTGGAGGAAGACTCATTAAAAACCTGCATTATGCAGATTACACAACTATGTTTGCCAAATGTGAAGAAGATTTAAAACATTTATTGATGAAGATCAAAGAACACAGCCTTCAATATGGATTGCAAATCAGCATCAACAAAACAAAACTCCTTACAACTAAGTCAATAAGCAACTTCATGATAAATGGAAAAACGATTGAGGTTGTCCAAGAGTTTGCTTTACTTGGTTCTACAGTCAACACCTGTGGAAGCATCAGTGAAGAAATCAAAAGACGCATTTCATGGGGAAAGGATGTTGCAAAAGACCTCTTTAAAGTACTGAAAAGTAAAGATGTTGCGTTGAAGTCAAAGGTGTGCCTGACTCATGCCTTAATATTTTCATTTACACCATATAGTTGTGAAAGCTGAATATTGAATGAGACAGGAGAAGAATTGATGCTTTTGAATTATGGTGCTAGAGAAGAATATTGAATATACCACAGACTGCAAAAAAACCCTAACAGGTCTTTCCTAAAATAAGGGCAACCAGAGTGCTCCTTTGAAGCAAGGATGGTTAGATTTCATGTTGTGTATTTTGTACATGTTGTAGTCAGGATGGACCAATCCTTGGAGAAGGACATCACATTTGAGAGAGTGGCGGGACAACACAAAAGGAAAACCCTTAACTAGATGGATTGACACAGTGTCTGCAAAAATGGGTTTAAATATAAAAAAGATCATGTACCTGATCCAGAATTGAGGAGTATTTCATTCGGTTGTACAAAGGGTTGCTATGAATCATACTAGCTGGACAGTACCTAACAACAACAAATATAACCCTTGGTTATGTTTGTGCACACAAATATTAATCTAAGTATTTCATAAATTATATCAAGTTCCTAGAAATTTGTCAGTGCCCTCAATTCCATGATATATCCTGGCATAATATTATCCAGTATAATATTCCAGTTACTATTTAAAATGCTTCATGTCATAGAAACAACAAAATTTCCTCATTAACTCTACTATTTCTACAGTGAACTTTCATTTGACTTTTATCCAAGCTGTTTTAATTCTTTGTCATTCACAGATAGTAATTGTGTTATTCATAGCCTTTCCTTATAATCAGGTATAAGCCGAAGTTCCTGTCTTCAATTAAAAGGAATCACTAGAAGGGACTGTGCCAGGTACTCTGGGCTCCACGCTTCTGTTGGCATTGCTTAAATAATCTTGAGTACCACTGCATTGAGTCAGATTTTCCAAAATTCTGGTAGAGAAGCTGAAAGATTCATTAATCCACTTACCTAAGATCAGGCTAAACAGAAATTAATTTGTGTCTTCATCTGTTTTGTGTGGTTATAACAGAATGTCACTGATCAGGTAATTTAGAAAGAACATTCTTTCTAACAATTCTGGAAGCTGGGAAGGCTAAGATCAAGGTACTAGCATTTGGTCTGGCAATGACTATGTTAGTCATTTTCTCATCACTGTGACAAAATACCTGGCATGAACAACTTAAAAGGGAAAGAGTTCCTTTTGCTTTTGGCTTCAGAGTTCATAGTCCTTGGCTCCACTACTTCTGGAGTTGTGGTGAAGCAGAACATCCTAGCGGGAAGCATGTGGTAGAGCAAAGCGGCTTAACTTGTGGTGGGCAGGAGGCAGAC
This sequence comes from Pedetes capensis, assembly GCA_007922755.1. Taxonomy (NCBI): domain Eukaryota; kingdom Metazoa; phylum Chordata; class Mammalia; order Rodentia; family Pedetidae; genus Pedetes; species Pedetes capensis. Next base: position 13,073 of record VMDO01028548.1, read on the forward strand.
AGAGAGACAGAGAGGGTGCCAGGACAATATACAGCCTGCAAGGCCACACCTGAAGTAACCTATTCCTCCAGCTTGGCCCTATCTCCTGTTTCCAGAACCTCCCAAAATAGTGCCTCTAGCTGGAGACCAGTCCTTCAATACCTTTGGGTAGATATTTCTTATCCAAACCATAACAATGATCTTGCTACTTCCTTACATGGCAGATTGAAAGCAGAAGCTACAGCTGAAGCTGCAGAAAAGCTTAATCTATTAGTGAGGGAGGATCTCTGATGGCCTCATCATGTCTTCAAGCCCCCATCTTTTTAATAGTATTGTAACAAGGGCTTAGAGGCTGCTTTTACTCAAGCACTGACTTCACTTGGACCTGCAAATGTCCAATGGTTACTGAAAAGCAAAACACAATCTTGGCATCTCTGCCTCCATTTTGCATCTGCCTCTTTTGCTCTGAATCATTCTCTCCTACAGACTCCTTATATTCCAGGAGCAACAGGTCTGGTGGATAAACATCTTGTGACAAGAGTTCAGTCTACAGTCCAGGCAGCAATGACTTTCTCATACCTACAAGTCCCTGCCTTCCTATTCCTGACATAACGATCAATCAGACCACAGTTTGACCAAAACTGATAAGCCCATACATGCTTCTTGCCCTTCCCCATTCTGTTCTTTCTCTATGTATCATGGGAGTTCATGTCAGTACCCCGGATGACAGGGCTAAGTATCAGGTCCCCTAATCTTCCTGGTAGAGCTGTACTGATTAAATTCCATTCCTGTTTCACAGCATTACTTTTTCTCTTTGTTCCTTGGATGCGTGGCCAGACCTGATTTGTTGGGACCCCCAGAGTCCAGCATCTGGCCTAGGACTCCAGTAACACTATCAGATTGGGAACACATGAGTTTTGGAGAGGACACATCGAAGCCTCAGAAGTTACATAAGATGAAATAAACTGAAGAAGGATGATTATGATGCTTTTCTTGGCTTTTGTTTGAAATATTGCTGATTTTTTTGTTGTCTGGATACAAGTATTCCTTTGCTTTTTTTCTCTTAAGCTATCTGTAACTCATAACAACTTAGTAGATTATACTTTTGTAAAAAATGATTATCCTTTTTCCCTGCTTGATCTCTCCAAAATTTGGAAATACTTATATAACATTCTTATTTTCATGATAATATATTTATTTATGTAAGTTCAATAAGAATAGAGAATATTGGAAACATTGGTCCTATAATCAAGACTTTGACTGGAATGTCATTTAAAATGTATGCATGGAATTGGAGATGACCAGGCAGTATTAAGAAATTAAGGTTTGCTTTATGGAGCTAATGATTGCAAAGCTAGCCTTATACCTGCATTCCAAGTTTCTCATCCTACAGGTTAGTAGGAAAGGTAGTTTCTTGACATGCCCAGAAACTTTAGAATATTTTGGGACCTCAAAAGCAAAGGAACTCATCCAAATCCAGGTCCACTTTGTGATTCTATAACATAGAATATAACATTCTAATATATACATTCATATAACATTCTAATACATAGCCACAGGCTATGTAACTTATGAACAACAGAAATGTATTCTCTCAGAGTTCTGCAAGCCAGGAAGTTCAAGGTCAAGGCATTCATATCTGGCATGGGCCTTCTTGCTGTGTCCTCACATGGCAGAAGACAGAAAAGCAAGAGAGAGCAATCCTGTTTCTGTAAGCTTTTTCTTTTTCTTTTTTCTTTTCTTTTTGTTTTTATTTATTTATTTTTTGAGACAGAGTCTTACTGTGTAGCCCAGGATGGCCAGGAACTCAACTATATAGCTCAGGATGGCCTCAAACTCCTCCTGCCTCATGCTCCTGAGTGCTAGAATTATAGGCTGTGCCACTGCACCTGACTTTTAAGCCTTTTAAAATAGCAGCATTAATCCATTCTTGAAGGCAGAACCTTTATTACCTAAACACTTCTCTGAGGCCCTACTTCCTAGGACCACCAAGCTGGGGATCATGTTTACAGCACATGAACTTGAGGAACACATTGAAACAGGAGACAGGAACAATAGGCAAAGCCTAGTAGTGAGTTCTTACTGGCCCCTATCCTTAGAGACTTTTTTTTTTTCTGATACTGGGAGTTGAACCCAGGACTCAGCCACAAGGATTATAGGCGTGTGCCACCGTGGCTGGCTCCCTTAGAGACTTTTGAAAGTTCAATCTGAGATTCCTTAGAAAAGTTCCAGCCAAACTTAAGAAGATCTATGTGATCTGCTACCATTTTCCTACACTTTATATAAATAATGATGCCAAATTCAATGAGACAAGACCTATTTTGTAAACAAGGATAATGTTGCTTTGATTATCAATAATGATTGTAGAGATAAATTATATATTTCAATGGAAAAATATTGTACACTTTTGTGGGTTATAAGTTTCTAGCCCTGTTGATTGTTTTCAAGGTATTTTCACCTCTTTGTAGACTATGGCCTGTATTTTCACACTTTCTACTAGTAATTAATATTTCCAATTTTTCTCCCACCCTCTTGATTTGTTGCTGCAGAGAAATACAACCTCACTTCCCATATCCTTACTGGAACTCTAGATGGTCTTGTTGCTGCCATTTCTGCCCTGGGATCTAACAATATTCTATAAGCTAAAGCTGGATGACTTCATATAAACTTCAAAGGACTCATCAGTATAACAGTTCATGGATGGCCAGCTGTTATACCTGGAGCTCTGCAAGTTCATCAGACCATGTGAATCCTCTGTGGAAATAACCATGACAATGACATTAATATCTACACAAAAAAAATTCAAACTGGAAGCTAGGGAATCCATCACTGGATTGCCATTGCTATTCTCACTGCATCATCTAAAAAAGATCAACACAATACAAAAACACTTCAAGTCCAGTATATAGAAATGCTTTTGCCTGGCTGCCTTCTGGAGTCAAAAACTGGGTTTATAGTTTACTCCAGTATTTATCATTCTTTTTCTTTTAGTTTCCATAGGAATATTAAATGCCTCATTAAATACCTGATTAAGGGGTTGGGTGGGAATGTGGCTCAATGACAGAGTGCTTGCCTGGCATATACAATCCCCCAGGTTCAAATCCCAGCACTGCAAACAAAATAAAGCAAAACATGACAAAATATCCTGAATACTTTCACCACCCAGCAATATTGTCTATGACCAAATTCTCAACTGTTGATTTCAAAATGTGCTCAGACAAAAAGAAAGGAACTTATATCTTTCAAAGGAAAGAACGTTTCTTTTTTCCTTTGAAAGGAGGACTAGAAGAAACTCCCTCCAAGATCACATTCCATTCTAATTCCTCAGCCCTCATTTTCAGCTGGGCCTCAACTTTGACCACTAAAACCTGCAGACTCCTAGCATAGACTGACAAATGCCAGCAGATTTTCTTGCAGTTCGACCTTGCTTTCTTGAGATGATCTGAACTTCTCCATAAAGTTTCTGCCTGAGAAAGCTCAATGCTGCTTGTCAAATTCACTGTTTGCCCCAGCCAAAGCCCGGTAATAATGAAACAGGTCCCTGAACCTCCTCTCAGAGAACTTACTTTGTTGTTGTTGTCAAGTGCCATTCAGATGGGTCTGACTCATAGCTATCCTGTGTACAACAGAAGGAAACAGAACCAGTTGTTGTGCCAAGCACATGATCATTAGTGTAGTCACTGTGTCAATCCATCCAGTTGAGGTTCTTCTTTTTATTTTTTACTGACCTGCCACTCTCCCAAACATCATGTCCTTCTCCAAGGATTGGTCCCTCCTGACAACATATCCAAGATAATGTATGATGAAGTCTAGCCATCCTTGCTTCCAAGGAACATTCTGGTTGCACTTTTCTAGGACAGATCTGTTAGGTATTTTTGCAGACCATGGTATATTCGATACTCATCTCCATCACCATAATTAAAAAGCATCAATTCTTCCCTTGCTTCCCTTATTCACCATCCAGGCTTCACAATCATATGATGTAACTGAAAGTACCATGGCATGAGTCAGGTGCACTTTCGTCTTCCTGTGACATCTTTACTTTTCAACATTTTAAAGAGGTCTTTTACAACTTTAAAAGGCATATAATTACAAATCTACAAATCCTTTCTCTCCTCTCCCTTTTGAGATTCAAATCTTCAACCACACAGAATTTTCTTCTCAAGGACCTGACAGAAGTCTCTTAAATACAAATTCAAAGAAAGATCTTTCAGACTTCACTCCTAATTCTTGTGGCAAGATAATGAGCTACTGATAGGATCTTAATGTTTTTCCCCTTGAAAACTCACAATTAAATTTATTTGACAATGTAACGAACTAAGAGGTAGGACCTTTAAGATTATGATTAGGTGTGGAAGGGTCTGACCTCATGAGTAGATTAATGCCATCACTGTGGGACTGCATTCACTATAAGAGTGAGATTGTCCCCACATCCACCTTCTGCATGGGATGACATGGAAAGAAAAGCCTGACCAGATGCTAACCCCTCAGTCTTTGATTCCACAGCCACTAGAATTGTAAATCAATACTTCCCTATCTGGGCTGGGATTTACCTCAGTTGGTAGAGCACTGCTCTGCAGTCTCTGAGGTCCCAGGTTCTATTCCCAGCACCGCAAAAATGGGAGAAGGATGTGGCAATCCACTCCTAAAGCAATCCTGAATCAATTAGCCATTGAAAACTCTATGAGGGTTGCTGTGAGTTAGACATGACTGGATGGCACCTATCAACAACATTGCTATTCATTCTAAATTGTCCGGTCTCACATAGTCTATTAAATCTGAAGAAACTGACTGAGACACCTAAATTCTCCTCTGCAGCACCATCTCCTGAAATGAGCATTGATGGATTCTGAGGGCTGAGTTGCTGGTGCCATGGAGCCATGTGTTTCGATTGCTTGTTATTCATCCTGTTCTAATCTACATGCTTTCCCTTTTGTAGAGCTCTTTCTTTGTAACATAACCTGCCTCTTCTCTCCATAGCACTGAAACCAGCTTTCTGTGAAATGTCTTGGGATGTTTGATATGGAGGAAAGAAAAGGCAAACTTTGAGTTACAGAGGATGCAAAAAGAGGCTTTTCTGGAGGTTCCTTTGTCTAGACCAAGAGTAACATTGTCATAAGTCACCTTTCCAAGGGAGCTTCACAGACAGGAAGGAGACCAACCACGAGCACTGGTGTGAGAAGTTGCACAAACATAGTTATAATCTACCATACCTCCTCTTCATCTTCTCAAAGTTCACCATTTTACCATAAACACCATTTCTCATCCCTCCCTTTCTTCCATGAGCTGGTGTATAAATCCCATCCCAATTTCTAGAAGTTCAGTGAACCTCATCTAAATGCTCCCAAATGTGCAAATTAACCTTGTCCTTTCTCCCATTAAACTATTGTCAATTAACTAAGCCCCTGATCACAAGACCTAAGTAGATAGAGGAAAAGTTTTTCCTCAACAGAATCTATCTTCAAATAATATTCTAACACTTCATAAATAAGAACTTTTGCACTTTATATTCTTTCCCTTTCCTGTATACTTTATGCTGTTGTTTTGCATTTTTCTCCTACATGATTCCTTAAGCAATCAATTAAAAATGAAAACAATGTTTTATGTTTCTCAGCTAATTTCTCTTGCCAGCATTTTCTATTGTTTTGTGTATATGCTTCCTTCAAAAACCTCCTTTAATATTTCATGCATAGCTAATTCACTGGCAAAGGTTTTTCTCAACTTTTATTTTTCTGAAAGTGATTATTTTACTTCAAATTTTAAAGATATCAAAGTCTAGGTTGACTTTTGTTTGCCTCTTGTCTTTAAACATTTGAAATATGTTTCTCCATCATTTCTAGCCTTCATAGTTCCTAATGAGCAGTATGCCATCATTCTTACCTTTTTAACCTTGACTGTTTTTAGAATTTATCTCTTTATCACAAATTTCTGACAATTTAATGATGATATGCCTTGATGTTTTTTCCTTTATGTTTATTCTTCATAGAGTTTATAGAGCTTCTTGGATATTTGAGTTTTCTCATCCTTTCTTTTGTTTTGTCAAAATTTTGTTAAACAAATCTAGTATGCTGTTCTTGTTGTTAGTTGCCATCAAGTCAGGTCTGACTCATATTGACCCTCATAGGGTTTTCAATGGCTGATTGTGTCATTTAGAGATTGCTTCAGGAGTGGAATGTCACATCCTTCTCCCATTAGCTAGTATGTGGTCTGCTATTAATCTTACTTACCATATTATTTATTTCAAATATTGCATTTTTCACTGATAGAAGTTTAATTGGGATATTTTCTATCATTTATTTCTATTTTAATCATATTTATGAGTTCTATTCTTCAGCAGATTGATCATGTTTATTATAGCTACTTTAACATCTGTACCTGCTAAATTTACCACATATGTCATTCCTGAACTAGTTTATATTGATTGATTTTTCTGCTGTATAAAATTTTTCTGCTTGTTGGAACATCTGGCAATTTTCTATTGGAAGTCAGCCATTGTGAATCATATATTCAAAGGTTCTGTGTTTTGTTTTATTCCTTTCAATGATGCTGTACTTTTTCTTGGCAAGCAGTTAAAACATTGCTGTCAGCTTGACCATTCAAGTCCTGCTTTTAAGGTTAGAGTGAGGCCAGGCGTCTTTAAGTTAATTTTGCTTGCTTCCTAAGGTGATATCTTTCTCAGGAGGCTACCTGAAACCCTGAGTATTGAGAGAGAAACATCACTCCCTTCTGTCTGGAGGGATTGTAAAGGATTCCCTGCCCATGTGAGCTTGACACTTACTAGTCTTACTGCTTTCCATAGTTATTTCCATTGTTTTTCACAGTTATTTTATATGCTAAAATGTGGAGGAGAACTGCAGGCCTGGCAGGCTGCCAGAGCTTTCTGTAGAGGTCCTCCATTCTAGTCATTTGATTAAAAAATTCTAGGTGTTTTTGACCTTTTCAACTCTGATCTTAATCTCGTTGGAGACTGTTTGGATGCAACCAGGCATCTTCCTGTGCTGCCTCCTGAAAACTTACTGTAGGCAATAAGCTGGGGGAGATCGTTGTGCTTGCACTGTTATTTTCCCTCTTTCAGGGATCACAGTCCAGAACTGCTTGTTTGACAACCATTGTATCATATACTGCCACTCAGTTTTCTACTTGATTAAGGTGAGATAGTAAATCTAGGCCCAGTTATTCTTCCATACCTGAAATCATTCATACTTATGATAATATTCTAAATGCAGACATAAAAAATCATGATCATGTAATGTGCAAATTATGTAGATTTAAGAGAAATATTAAGAAGTTCAACAATAGAATCAAGATACAAGGATATCCTATCACAGAAAAAGCAGGAAGTTAAAATTATACTGATTCATATAAATTCTAATATTTTATGCTCAGTGCAAAGATGGAAGTGGAAATGAAGCAGGGATGCTCTAGTTCAATAGAAATTTGTATAAACATACCTTAGGACTTTTGGTAATTATACAAAAGTTTTACGCATGGTGTCTATGTCAAAGAGATTACTTTTTAACTGTAATCTTCCAAAAGCAAGTATGCTCATCAGAATATATAAATCCAGATCAAAGAACTTGTGATTTTTCACTATGCAATTTTATACTGTTCTATTCAGAACTCACTTTCTTAAATATGTTTTATCACTTTTAAGTGGGAAATGTAACAGGATGAAACACATAAAGATTTTGCCTGGTCATGAGAAGAAAAACTCCACATCATAATAGTCCAAGACAATGGTCACAGATAAGAGCTTATTAGAGGCATCTTCCCCATCTAGCACACTGGGTTACCCACTTTCCCACCATCTCCTTTAAATAGACCATTTGTATATTTTCCCTTTAACTGAAAGTGACCCACATTCTATCCTTTTATATATACTGCTAGTTGCACCTCTCTGCTCACCTTCTCTCTCTCTGCCTGACTCTTCATCTCCATGTCACATGACCCAGGATTGGAAGACTGTGTTCCCGATTCAAGGTACCCTCTCTGCCCAGAGTTTGTAAGTACTAAAACTTTGAAAATATTTCCTGCTGCAGTGGAGTGTTGAATGTTCATTACACCAAGACAAGTTTTCCCTGAGACACCAGGAGGATAGAAGATCAGGATGCTACTGTGATGGTCAGATAGGCATAAACTGGACACTGGTCAGTTGAGAGCCACAGGGTAAACACTGGTAGGAACAAGTTTCCTGTGTGGTGGAACCCTGGTTTCAAGTTAGACACTAATCATTAGCCTGTCAGGTAAAAGAAATTCACTGTGAACAGCAATCTGTGCACTGTGTATTAAGGCAGTCTATTAGTTGCTCTGGTACTGTTTGCTGGATAACCTCAAGGCAGATGTTGGTATACTACATGTTCCTGGAGAAGAAAATGATGGCCTATAGAAATAGACTAATGTAGAATTTTTCCAGGAACCAGATAATTGTTCTGAAAGTACGACTTTGTCACCTCTCTATGGTCTGTGCTCCATCTCTTCGTCTGTAGTAGGAGTGAAGGTCCTGACTCATCCCTCTGCACTCTGACTTTTCTTCATGTATGCAGTTATCAGCAAGTGTTGATAATTTATTTGATCATAAAATAATTTTGTCTAGAAATCACTGATCATAAGAAGTTGGGAAGAGAAAATGAGCTAAGGATGTGTAAGTCAGAATTTTTTTTTTTGTCGTAATTGACAGAAACACAACCCAAATGAGCACAGAAAAATTGGGAACAGAGATTATGTATTGGATGACATAGTACATTGAACATGACAATTCTCCCCAATTGATGGATAAATTCAGTAAAATCTCTACCAAAATCTCAACAAACTATTTTTTGGAAATTTTACCTATGTTTTTGGGAGAAGGATCTGGCAACTGACTCCCCCCCGCCAAAAAAAATCAGCCATTGAAAACCCTATGAATAGCAGAGAAGAACTACCAGTATTGTTTCACCTGTTGTATGTAGGGTCATTATGAGTAGGACAACCAACTCGACAGCATCCAATAACAACAACATACTTTGTGTGTGTGTGTGTGTGTGTGTGTGTGTGTGTGTGTGTGTATACACACATGTTTATATATACATACACAAGAAATAAACTTTTATTTTTAACACATCCCATAAATAAAAATCAACTAAAATGGATCCTAGATCTAAATATAAAAACTAAGTTAAAAGACTTTTAGAAAAAAATGAAAGAGAAAATCTTAGTCATCTTGATTTAGGTAAAGACTTTTTAGGTATGACAGCACAAGCACAATCCATAAAAGAAATACCAGATAACCTGGAATCATCAAAATGAAAGTACTTTGCTTTTAAAAATATTTGAAACTGGATATGGTGGTAGGCATCTGTAATCCCAGCTCTTGGTGGGCTGAGGCAGGAGGGTTATGAGCTTGAGGCCACATAGCAAGCCTCTATCTCAAAAAAACCAAGTAACAACAAAAAAGTACTATTAAGATAATGGAAAAGCAAACCACAGAATATGAGAAAACATTTTCAAATTATATATCTCATGACAAAACTTGGGTCCAGAATGTATGTTGTTGTTAGGTGCCATTGAGTTGTGTCTGACTCATAGCCACCCTCTGTACAACAGGCAGAAACACTCTCCAAAACTGTGCCATGTTCAGCTCTATGTCAGTGCTTTTCTGCAACTCATAGAGTTTTCAATGGCTGATTGTTTTGGGATTGTTTTAGGAGTGGGATGCTAGGTTCTTCTCTAGTTTTTGTAGTGCTAGGGATGGAACCCAAGGCATCAGAGAGTGCACAGCTGCACTCTACCAATGAGCTAAACCCCAGAACCCCTCCACAAGAAGGTATAATCAACACTGAAATTCAGTAAAAAGACCAGCAACCTGATTAAAATATGGACAAAATATTTGAGCAGACAACTCACTTAACAGATACCTGAACTGCCATCAAACAAAGGTATAGGAGGAGTTCAGCATCATTAGTCACTAGGGTAATGCCAATTAAAACAACTATAAAATACCCCTACCCCTGTACCTAGTACAATGGCTGTAACCAAAATTTTAACAATATCAAGAGTTGCCTAGAATGTGTTGTTGTTGTTAGGTGCCATAGAGTCTGGGCCAGCTAACAGTTACCCTAAGTATAGCAGAACAAAACACTTCTCTGCTATTCATAGTTTTATTCCAAAGCCTATTCCAGAGAAAGAAGATAAACAATAAGATACACAAATATGCACATCCAAGTTTTATACCAATATTTTTCATAATATCCCTAAGTTGGAAATAGTCAAAATATTTATCATATGGTGAAACAATACACAAAATGTTATATATACATAGTGTGAAATATTATTCTGCAATTAAAAGCAACAAATGACTAATACTTTCCTCAACATGGATGAACCTCAAAACATTGTGCTAAATGAAAGGAACAGACTCAAAGACCAATACTGTATGATTCTATTTATATAAAACTTCCAAATATAATGAATTTATAGAGGTAGAAAGGAGATCAAGCATGGCTGAAACTAGAGGAAGGAATGGGAATCCACTATAAACCAGCACAAACAAGTGATAGAAATAGTCTACATTGGTTCGTGTTGATATGTACATAAATCTTTAAATTTACCAACAAATCCCTAAAGTAATTTTACACTTGTTGTTGTTGTTAGGTGCCGTCAAGTCGGTATCCAACTCATAGCGACCCTCTGTACAACAGGGGAAACACTATTGTCAGTGCTTCTCTGCTGTTCATAGGGTTTTCAATGGCAGATTGATTTTTGGGAGGGGGTTGCCAGGTCCTTCTCCCAAGCCTACAGCTTCTGGTGTTCCCAGACGGTCTCCCATCCAGGTACTAACCAGGCCCGACCCTGCTTAGCTTCCGA
>VMDO01028549.1:0-23784 GCA_007922755.1 Pedetes capensis
GTTATATCACTTATTCTGACTTTAAAGGAAATCTTGCATCTTTTGTGAAAAAATAAAAATTTAAAAGTGTTAACAGAAAGCAAAAAAAATAAATGTTATCATATTTCCTTCTATAAGTTTTATATGCAGATATAAGCTTTTATTCCAAGTTAAGATTATACTCCATATCTTAAAACCTGATTTTCTCTAATTGTATATCTTAATCAATATCTTGTGTTGGTAAATGGCACTCTAAAACATACATAGGAAGAAAGTTGCAAAGCACTTAATCACATAGCTATATAATAATTTCAATCAGTTCTGCATATTAAACATTATGTTTATGTATACTTTTGAATTTATTAATATTTATGCACTATAAAATCTTTCTGCCACTTGTCTGTCAGTTTGCTGTACTGTGGGTGCTTACATGTTGCTATGATGCTGAAAGCTATGCCACTGGTGTTACAGATACTAGCAGGGTCATACATGATAAGACAGGTTTCAACTAGGGTTCCAGACTAAGACAGATTAGGGAGAAGGAACCACAAACCAAATCTTGAAACAATTAGCTACTGAAAACTCTATGAATAGCAGAGGAACACTGTCAGATACAGTGCCAGAAAATGAGCCCCTCCTCCTCAGGTTGGAAAGCACCCAAAAGATGACTGGGGAAGAGTTGTCTCCTCAAAGTAGAGAAGACTTTAATAATGGAAAAGGAGTAAAGCTCCAGGGACCTTCATTGCTGATGTGGCATGACTCAAAATCAGAATAAACAACTATAAACGTTCATTAATAATTAGAACATGGAATATATGCAATATGAATCTAGGAAAACTAGAAATCATTAAAAGAAGAATGGAGCACATGAAGGTCAACATTCTAGGCATGAACGAGCTAAAGTGTACTGGCATTTGAATCAGATAATTATTTGGGCTACAATGCCGGGAATGACAAAGAGAAATGGGGTTGCATTCATCATCAAAAAGGACATCTCAAGATCTTTCCTGAAGTGCAATGCTGTTAATGATAGAATAATATCCTTATACCTACAAGGAAGGCCAATTATTATGACTATTATTCAAATTTACACATCCACCACTAAGGGCACAAATAAGGAAAGGGAAGATTTTTAACCAGCTCTGCAGTCTGAAATTGATTAAATATGAGATCAGTATGCACTGATAATTAATGGTGACAGCAATGGAAAAGTTGGAAACAAAGAAAAAGGCTCAGTAGTTAGAAAACATGGCCTTTGTGACAGAAATGATGCTGGAGATAACATGATAGAATTTTTTCAGACTCCATTTTCATTGCAAATACATTTTTTCAGGAACATAAATGGCGAAGATACATGGAATTCACTAGGTGGAATATATAGGAACCAAACTGACTACATTTGTGGAAAGAGACAATGGAAAACCTCAGTATCAGAAGTCAGAACAAGACCAGGTGCTGATTGTTGGTAAGACCATCAAATTCTCATATGCAGGTTCAAATTGAAACTGAAGAAAATTAGAACAATGAAAATTAGAACTGAAGAAAGTATTAGAACAATGTTGACTATGCCACCTGAGTACAGAGACCATTTCAATAACATATTTGATGTGTTAGACATTAATGATCAAAGACTAGACAAGTTGTGGCATGCTATCCATGACATCATTAATGATGAAAGCAAAAGGTTATTTAAAAGACAAGAAAAAGGGAAGGCCAGTTATATGTCAAAAGAGACTCTGAAACTTGCCCTTGAATGTCAAGTAGATAAAGTAAAAGGAAGATATGATGAAATTAAAGAACAAAAGATGTCAAAGGGCAGCTAAGGAAGACAAAATCAAGTATTAAAATGACATGTGAAAAGAGCTGGAGATAGAAATCCAAAAAGGAAGAACATGCTCTGTTTTTATCAAGCTTAACAAATTGAATAAAAAACTCAAGCCTCAAGTGGTAAAGGGTTCTACAGGGAAAATATTAAATGATGCAGGAAACATCAAAAGAAGATGACAGGAGTACATAGAGTCATTATACCAAAAAGAGTTGGTGAATGACCAACCATTTCAAGAGGTTGAACAGGATCAGGAATCAATGGTATGGAAGGTAGAAGTGGAAGGTACCTTGAAGGCACTGACAAAACACAAGGCTCCAGGAATTGATGGAATATCAGTTGAGATCTTTCAACAAACAGAGGCAGCACTGGAGGTGCTTGCTTGTCTATGCCAAGAGGTTTGGGAAAGCAGCTACTTGGCTAACTGACTGGAGGAGATCTACACTTATGCCTATTCCTAAGAAAGGGGATCCAATCAAGTGTGAAAATATTAGAACAATATCATTAATATCACATATAAGTAAAATTTTGCTGAAGATCATTCAAAACCAACTGCAGCAGTATATTGACAGGGAACTACTAGAAAGCCAAGCCAGATTCAGAGGAGGGCATGGAAGCAGGGACATCACTACGGATATCAGATGGACATTGGCCAAAAGCAGAGAATATCAAAATATGTCTATGTTTTATTCATTATGCAAGGACATTTGACTGTGTGGACCATAACAAATTATGGATAACATTGCTAAGAATGGGAATACCAGACCACTTAATTGTACAAAAGAGGAATCTGTATATGGGCTAGGAAACAGTCATTCGATCAGAACAAGGTAATGCTACCTGATTTAAAGTCAGGAAAGGTGCATGACAAGGCTATATCCTTTGACCATATCTCTTCAATCTTTATGCTGAGCAAATAATCTGAGAAGTGGGACTTTATGAACAAGAGCATGGTAGCATGTTTGGAGGAAGACTCATTAACAACCTGCATTATGCAAATCACACAACATTTTTTGCTGAAACTGAAGAAAATTTGAAACATTTACTATTGAGGATCAATGAACATAGCCTTCAGTATGGATTGCACCTCAACATCAAGAAAACAAATTTCTTACAACTGGGTCAGTAAGCAATTTCATGATAAATGGAGAAAAGGTTGAGGATCTCCAAGATTTTGTTTTGCTTGGTTCTACAATGAACACCCATGGAAGCAGCAGTCAAGAAATCAAAAGATGCATTGCATTGGGAAAAGCTATTGCAATAGGCTTCTAAAATGTCCAAAATTAAAGATGTCACATTGAAGACGAAGTTGCACTTGAATGATGCCATGAGATCTTCAGTTGCATTTTATGCCTGTGAAAGTGAGACAGTGAATAAGGGAGACAGGAGAAAAAATGATACTTTTGAATTATGGTGCTGGAGACTAATATTGAATATACCATGGACTATCAAAAGAACCAACAAATATGCCCTAGGTGAAGTGCAACCAGAATGCTCCTTGGAAGCAAGGATGGCTAGACTATGTCTTACATATTTTGGACATGTTGTCAAGAGGGACCAATCCCTGGAGAAGGACATCATCTTTGGGAAAGTGGTGGGTTAATGAAAAAAAGGAAGACCCTCCACTAGATGGATTGACACAGTGCCTGCAACAATGTGTTTAAACATAAAAAAGATCATGTGCCTGGCATGGTGTTAGGGGGTGTTTTGTTCTCTTGTACATAGGGTTTCTATGATTCTGATGTGACTCATCAGTACACAACAACAACATATAATCACAAATATTCATTTATAAACTTAATTTCTGTAAACTAATAAAAATAGTATTGTGCAGGAAAACCTCATGTAAAGTTAACCTCCAGAAAAATGTCATCGGTTTCTAGAAGTTTGTGAGATTACACATTTTTTTATCCTCTTGACCATAAGAATTTCCAATTCTTTTTTAGTTTTAACATTTGTAGGGAAAGTAGTAGTCTTCTTGTCTTATTTTAAATTTCATTTTTCAATATTAGGTTTATTTCATTCCAAGTGTCTTAACAGGTCCTTAATAAGTTAAGCAAAAAAGAATTATTTAGAATACTGGGTAGTTTGTACCACTGAAAATGAAATTGAGCAATTTGGTTTTAATTGAAATGGGATAATTCTAGGGATATAGGAACAAAGAAAAAATAGAGAGTTTCTTTAAGATGCTGCTGTTTGAAGTTGGCCTTAATTTTTCTCTGCAAGTGAGTTTGCCCTTCTTATTGTCAGGAGAGGTACAGTTCTGGCAAGACCTTGTGGAGTAGAAGATATGTTTCCTCAAAAGGAAATACTATCCAAGAACTACAGATATCAATCTTGCTAGTGAAGAAAAGCATACCTCAGCTATTTGTTGAAGATAAGTTTTTCTCCCTCAGTGAATTGCTGCTTCTTTGCATGTCCTTGACCTTCTCAATTACTGCTTATCTTTTTCTTGCTGAATTAAGTGGTTTTACATATGAGGCCCTGGGTTCAATCCCCAGGACCACAACTACAGGAGAAGGATAGGGCAATCTCCTCCTGAAGCAGTATTGAAACAACCACCCATTGAAAACCCCATGAATAGCAAGAGAAGCCCCAACATATTGCAGGGCATGGTACAGTGTTGAGGACTGCTTTGTTCTGTTGTACATAGCATCTCTCCAAGTTGGACCCGACTTGACAGCACCTAACAACAATATATGAGAACATATATACCATATTTTTATATTTGTATTAAATCTTTTTCTCTAAGTTTGATTTTGTATTAACATTTTGAATATGATATGAGGGATTATTTGCAAACTTTTAAAAAAAAGTTTTATGTAGTAAAATAAGTAGGTTGTCTGCTTTATTGTTTCTGACTTTGCTATTGTATTAAGAATTTTATCCTCAGCCTAATAATATATTTAAACATATCATGATTGCTATTATCTTTACAAGTGTTTATGATTTATTTTGCTTCACTTTTTTTTCTGTCTTACTCTTTGTTACTAGTCTGTCTCTTGTCTTGTATTCTAATATCAACCGGCTTCTTGCTAGTTCCTTTATTCAGATGTTGCAATTTCACATTCAAATGCCAGTAATCACAACTTGGATGTTGTATTTCTCAATATTTAGTAACTTTCCTGGAATCTTGACAGTTTCCTATATTCTCTGAGGCAAGGTGATATCCTATGAACACAAAATTCTATTTTACAAACTAAAATGCTATCTTTGTCACTCTAGTACCTGAATTTCTGTCATATCTCTCATCTGTCTGCCTCCCCGCCCCCCTCTGGAGATTGTGCCCAGGGACTCACACAATGCTAGGCAAGTGCTCTACCATAGGCTCTTTTTAATTTTTTATTTTGAGATAGGATCTTGCTAAGTTGTGCAGGCTGCTTCTGTCCTTGAACTTACAATTTTCCTGCCTCAGTCTCCCTAGTCACTAGGATTACAAGCAAGCATTCATCACTGTGCCTGGCAATGTTTTATATTTGTATGTCCACTATAACAGTTTCATTGTGACATTTAGTAAACATAACTATTCCTTATGCAAAACATTACTTAAGTTATGTTAAGATTTATAGAATTCATCTGTCAATCATGAACTGCTACTTGTGCCAATTGTTTAGGTCAATTCTTTTTTACTTTTTTACTTTTCTTAGTCTAGAGGCTGAAGCTAAGTCAGGGTGTGTTTTCAAATCAGTCCTGAAGGAATATATCTGGAGCTGCTAAGGATATCCATCCAAGAACTGTTTTATGTAGAAGAATCAGAATTAGACAGAATCAGGTCCTAAACAGGCAGAAGAGAGTAGCCAAAGAATGTTTTTTGGTCATCAAAATAGGGAGAATTTTTCAGGCCATTTCTAAGGTAGAATGCAGTTTTTGCTGTACTAAAAAAAGAAAAGAAAAGAATCTGAAGTTTATATCCATCTGTAAAAATATCTGCAACATTTAATATTGTTATTTCAAAGGTTTCACCACAACATGTAAATGAAACATTTATATAATAAGTTTTTTAAAAGCAGAACACAAAATCATGTATGTACTCTGATTCCAACTTCATAAAATGTTGATTTATGAAGATAAGGAGTAAATAGGACAAAAAATAAAACAAAATGGCTACTATATTAAGATGGCAATATTATTTTCTGTCTTCCTTTTCAGTTTTATGTTTGAAAATTGTGCAATAAGAAGAGTTAAGAAATAGGAGTTTATGGAGATAAAGAAAGGCGAAGTAGGATCACAGTCCATCAGAAGAGTCCATGCCTCAGTAAGACACTGGGTAAAGAGAAGAGTCTCTAGGAAATATGCCAGAATTATTTACTAACCTAAACTTCCTTACTCTCTATGTTGTGCCAGGGAAGGGCAAGTGATCAGAGCTGTAAGAAAGTCTTACAGTCGGCAGAGGGAGATGAGAGATGATTGTTGGCAACAGACTGATGGTAGTATCTGGTAATAACTTTCTTGAATGCACCAGTTGTAGGTCCATTGTTGAACAAGATTTTGACCTTTAGATTTACCTAGCTGTTTCTGAAACCTCTTATTTCTTAGTTTTACATACTCCTAAAGTCAGAATTTAGAATTTCTTCCCTTGCAGCAGCCAAAAAGAAAAAAAAAAAAAAAGAAAAAGTAGGTAACATAGATATTATGGAAGCTTCCATGAGGAAGGAAAGGAAGTGTTTTATATCATATGTCCAATAGCACACGTCTTCTTTTTAGAAAATTTTAGTTTTGCTAACAGTCATAGGACATTCTATCTTCACCTTTTTTTCCACTTGATGATATTTAACTGGTGATGTGCCATAACCAGGGATATCGGGTCACTGAGAACCATATCCTCTCTAAGGATGTATAGGTATTTTGTTGTTGTTATTGCAAGTGACTTTATGGTCTAGTTTAAAACTCTGTTAAAATTTTGTGTATGTTTTGGTTTCAAAATATATATTTATTCACATTTTCTTATCAGAATTAGTGTGTACAAAGCAAACACAAATACATCATTTGGGTCTATTAGACCAAGTCACCAGTTAAGTGTTTTAACCTGTCCAGTTCTTTACCTTGTTTCCAGATCTTTAAATATCTCTGTATATTTTCCTGTTCTTACTCAGGAAAAGTCATCATGGTTGCTAGTCCAAAAAGTAAAACAATATATGCACAGACTTACCTCATTCAACAAATAAAGGATCCTCTAGTTACCAGAACTCTTCTAGGAAGGTATTGGAGGACAGAGTCGTATTTTTTTTTCCTGTTGGCATCAGATACTATTTATGTGTGCTTATAATCAATCAGGGCTGGGATTTAGCTCAGTTAGTAGAGCACTGCTCTTCAGTCTCTGAGGTCCCAAGTTTGATTCCCAGCACCAAAAAATGAGAGAAGGAAGTGGCAACCCACTCCCAAAGCAAGCCCAAAACAATCTGCTGTTGAAAACCCTATGAGGTTCGCTATGAGTTGGACACGACCCGATGGCACCTCACAACAACAACAACATAATTAATCAATATGAAATATTTAGTTTTTCCTCTTAGTATGTATTAGAGACAAGAAAACTTAATTAGAAGACATTTAATTTATCATTCAAATTCTGGTTTAGAAATAGAAATCTTTAAGAACTTTAAAGAACAGTTTGATATTTTAAAAATGTCCGTGCTGTTTCCATATTCATATACTTCATCTAGAAATATGGCACAATGGTCAAAATGAGACATGGCATTAATCAAAAAGGGCACCTTAGTAAATTAAGGAAAAAGATTAAGCAGAGAGAAGTGTCATCTGTGCATTTCTAATGAATTTGGTCATTATAGAAATAAAATATTACTAATTCTAGCACTCACTTTCTAACAAATGAAGTCTGCACCCTGGTGGGATGGTTATTGCTTCTGAGTATATTGCAATTCATTTTTCATTGTCCAAAATTCTGTAGTCTAAAATGAAAAGGAAAGTATGTCTTTCCCCACGAGAGAATGTAACAATATGCTAATTATAATTGAGGTGCTTTGTGGCAATGACTAAGTAGTATATACATCATGTAATTCTACGTTCACCTTCAGGGTAAGGAAATAGGGGAGATTGTGAGTTCTCTTTATATGCTTTTTGGGGTGGGGGCTGGGAATCGAACCCAGGACCTCACACAGTATGCACTTGACCACTGAGCTATACTCTTAGACCCTACACTATTTTTAGATAAAGACTAACTGCTATAACAAAAATTTCAGAAACTAAATTAAATTGTTTTCTTATTCCACACAAGCTAATACAGGTTAGATGAGAATTTTGCCTCCCACAGACATTTAAGAACCCAAGCCAACAGGTTTCCCTTCTAGGTTCTCTCTCTTCTAGGGCTTTAACATTCTTTACTGGGTCCTCCACATCTTCCCAAGGAACAAGAAAACTGAGGGAGAGAGAAAAAAGGGGAGTTTACACACAAACAGCATATGAAGTTTGAAGGCCAAGTCTGGAAAAAGTACTTAATATTTGTTCATCCACATTTCCTTGGCTTAGATTCAGTCAACAAAGCCCCATTCACTGCAGGGAGATGGAAAAGATATTCTGTCAGTGTTGAGAAACACAGATCATAGTGAACCCCAGCTTTCTGTATCATAAGGTTACTGTCTTGACATTAATATCAACACATATTAATATGAAATATGAAAACTTCCCTCAACCTTTTCCAGGGCAGATTAGTCATGCTAAAGCTACAGAAAACAATGGATTGACAGGAGAGTTCTGTGGCCATTTAGTTTACTGCTACCACTCACCAATATTACCTATCAGAAAAATAATACATATACACTGAGGTTAAAAAAGCTAGTTAATGGTCTAGAGTTGCAGTGGAAACCCAAGCCACTTAACTTCTAGATTAGTGTTCTCTCCACACACCATGGCCTGCAGCTGTAGCCCTGTGGCATCCGATCCCGTCAGATCTCGGAAGCTAAGCAGGGTTGGGCCTGGTTAGTACCTGGATGGGAGACCACCTGGGAACACCAGGTGCTGCAGGCTTGGGAGAAGGACCTGGCAACCCCCTCCCAAAAATCAATCTGCCATTGAAAACCCTATGCACAGCAAAGAAGCACTGACAATAGTGTTTCCCTTGTTGTACGGAGGGTCGCTATGAGTCGGATATCGACTCGACGGCACCTAACAACAACAACAACCACACACCATATGCCTTTAAATAATTAAGGTATTCACATGTGGTATAAATATTTTACCTAACATGGCATAACTTTGGAAGGCCTAATGAGAAACAAGGGGTTAAAGTGAAAAAGAAGTGATTTATGCTCAATATATAGTATGGAATGTTCTCAAGAGGAAATGGGCTGCCTATTAAAATAATAAATTTACCATTAGTGGAGTATAAAGTGAAAACTCCATGGCAAATTCTTGGGATGTTGGTGAAATAAAGATTTGTATCAAATTATCTCAGGCATTCAACTAAAGAAAACTATAATAAAAGACAGTGTCTGTTTTTCTTTTCTTTTTGTGGTCAGAAATTTAAGTATTTTATGATTAATTTATAAGAGAAATGTTCATCTTAAATAATAAAAATATAATCCTTCCACAGCAAATGTCCTAATATTTGATTTTTAAGAAGTTTGGGGACAATTCAAATAATTCACACACACACTCAAAATTTGAAACATTATGCCAAAGTCAAAGATGATCACATGAATCAAGATGCAGAGAAGAAAAATGGTTACATCTCAGCCTTGCCTAAACCTTGTGTCAGTCATGATCAAGGGCAGGTATTGTAGTAGATATTCAATGCCATTAGCTTCACTAACAATGAGGCTCTGAGAGGAAAGAATTATTGGGAGTTCTGATTTTCCCCACCCATCATTCAGGATACCCAAGGCTAGATTGTGGGTGGTTTTCTTCCCTTTGGATTTGAGTTAATGTTAATATAATGAGAGGCAGAAAAAAGTTAATTCTTAAATCTGAAAATATTAGAAAAGGATTAAATCATGAAGGATGCTAAAGGACAAAACAGGATTTTTTCTATACTTGCTACCATCTTATTACTTATGTCCTCATGAAATAAACATAGTTAAGAAATCATTTCTTATTTGATATCCTATTTCACATCAGACTTCCAGAGTAGGAGAACTACTATATTTGAAAAACAATAAACTTGAAAAATAATTTCAAGAAGGCCATTCTCTGGAGCAAGGACATGTTTTCCCATAATATTCTAATCTACCATCATGATTGTTTCTTTTACCACAAATTTATAAACCTTTTAATCCACCTAAAAGCCATATTTTACATCAATAGAATGACCTCCATTACAAGTGTAGCTAAAGGCCTTCTTTCTGATGTATAGTAGATATGTATAAGGACACAATGATATTAGTGTTTTAAGTCATTTCCCCTAACTCATGGTAGTTATCCTTTCTTGATTTAACCTGGCCACTGCATTTATTATTAAGTCTACGTTTTCTACATGAGAAAAGATGTATCCTATACTGGCATGTTCTGCTTAAATGCATTATATTTATTATATCGTTTAACTTTAACAATAAACTTTGAGATAATTATTTCTTTTCATAGGTAAAGACAAGAAGGTTAAGATTTGATAGATAGTAAGCAATATGCCTGGGATATTAATCCAGGTATGGCTTGCTTCAAAGATCCATTATTTTTTCACTACAGCATAATGTTCAACAAGCAGATTTGTTTGGGAAATTCAATGACCAAATCTTCAAATTTGAATTTCCTAGTGAAAATAAGAATATTTCAGGGCTTTTATGTGCACATAAACTAAGGACAGTCAATTTAATCCAAATCTCTCCATAAGCCCTCCAAAAAACATACAGATTAACAGTAGCAAACAAATCTACCTATGAGCTACATATGAAGTTTAACTAAGAGACAGAGACTACTATTATGTCAATTTATATGTATATATGTAAATATGCATTTGAAAATTCCATATGAGAAATTATCCTTCCTCCAGGGAGTGTGGTGTCCCCCCTAAGACACAACTAAATCTCTTAGAGTAAAATAAAATTCATAACTTTAAGCACCAGGAAACTGATGCCTACAATAATATACCACTATAGTTTGTGGTTAGGCAGGTACACATTTGCTAGTATTTCTGAAGTGAACTGGGCAGCACAAGTGACTTACTCAAACTCATAGCCTCTATTTAAGGAGAATCATAATGTCCATAAAACATTCTCCTGGAATATATAATTTCACAAAAGGCTCTAAAAGTAAGAATATTAACATATTCTACCTGGACAAAAATTAGCAATTTCAAGAACACAGCCATTCTTTAACCATACGGTAGTTAAAGCTGTCCTGCAGGTTGGGATGCCCCCCCAAAATAACATAAAGACGTTTAGATGTGTTTATCTCTGTGAACTAGTGGGTTATTTCACCTACATAGGTTTTTTGTTGTTGTTGTTGTTGTTGCTGCTGCTGTTGTTGTGTGTGTGTGGTACCACTGTGCTACACCCTCAGCCCTTTTTTTTTTTTTTTTTTTTTTTTTACTTTTGGAGACAAGAGTCTCAAATTACGCAGACTGCCTCTGGTCTGGCATTTGAGATCCTCCAGAGTCTCTGGGGTTACAGGTGTGCAACACCCCACCAGGCAACCTACATAGAATTCTAAAAGCCCCAAGGTCTTCTTGAAATTTTTGAATGGTATACTTCTCAGAGCATCCTCATATATTCTCTGAGAACTCCTAGCATTCACCTTTTTTATTGCATGTTATGTTAGGAAACTGCAAGTCACATTACTGAAAAGCTTTGATGCTTGTCAGGATCAGTCCACATTAGTGTTTATATCAAGATGTCATGAAGGACTTTTCGAAGTTTATTGTACTGACTTGTGTGCATGTATATCTTTTCTCCTAGCCATTGAGTTTTTGTTTAGTAGAATGGTTGACAAAGTAGAAGCTCCTAAATATTTGTTGATTGTGAAATAAGGTAAATTACTCTCAGAACTTGGACATAAAATTAACTTTTAGTGGAGTTTATTAAGAATCAACACCAAATTGGATTAAAGTAGTTAGGAACAGAAATGACCAAACTTGAGTGTGGATTTATAAATGCTTTGCTGAAGGAAGCTTAGAAAACATTCAAATACAATCATGGAAAGTAATAAATTTGCACAGATTTAGAATATAACTAAGTGAAGCCTAGTTAAAAGATTGTCTTCACACTTCTGCACCAAAACTGGGGTATGAATGTCTCCTACACCAGTCCTTCCTTCCACGGATCTTGCTAACCTGCACTGTCCTTTTAGCTTAATGTTAGTTTACTCTCACAAGTCAAGGCTGAATCTGGCAGAGTGATTACCTAGAGAAACACAAAGTCAATCGAGCCCAGAGGGTACAAATTATCATGTTTAAGGACAAAAACAAAATCAAAGATCATCTCAGCAATTGGATGCAAGATTAAATGTGGGGCTGAAAACACAAAGGGAGAGGTAGGCAGCTTTGAGCTATAAATGCAAAAGGGCAGGAAATAAAATTGAAGAATTAATGGGGAGATTGAAGAAAGCACATGAAAATCTATAACTTTACCCATGGTTAAGTATGTTTTCAAGAACATTCTCCCCTGGGTAGTGAGTCTGTTGTGCTCAAATCAGTTGTCCAGAATGACATAATTAGATCTGAGTTAGACAGTAAGAGAGAGACTATCCCAGCCATCCAATATAAAGTCTAATTTGTGCTAGATAAATAGTGAATGATCTCACTTATATGTGGAATCTAAAGACGTGGAATTCATGAAAGCAGAGAGTTTAGGTGGGGTTTAAGTGGGGTGTTGCCAGGAGCGGAGTGAAGGGGAAATCAGGAAATATTTGTCAAAAGGTATGAACTCTCAATTATAAGATGAAAAATTCTAAAGATCTAGTGTATGGCATGATGACTGTATTTAATAAAAATATGTATTTGGAACTTGCTAAGAGAGTAGATCTATATATGCTCACTATATCAACAAAAAAAATTAGTACCTATGTGAGGTGATGGATATGTTAATTAGCCTGATTGTGGAAATCATTTCACTATGTGTGTCTGTATTAAAACATCACTTTGTATACCTTACATATATATGATTTCTATTTGTTAATCCTACATCAGTAATCCTGGAAAATAAAAGAATAAACAAAGTGTTTTCCCCTTCACTTATTCCCTTTCATTTCTTTGTGAAGATGTGAGTCTCTAACTTGTATTATTTTTCTTATCTCTAAAGAACTGCTTTTAAAATTTCTTCTAAGGTAGATGTACTAGCAACAAATTCCTTCAATTTGTCTGAAAAAGTATTTCTCCTTTACTTTTGAAGGATAATTCCACAGGGTACAGAATCAGTTTGGTGGGTTTTTTTTCTCTGAATGCTTTAAATATTTCATTCAGCTCTCTTCTTGCTCACACAGTTTCTGAGAAGAAACTTGATATAATTCTTATGTTTGTCCTTCTACAGGCAAGGTTTTCTTTTGCTTTTAGTTTCTTTCAGGAATTTTATTTTTTATTTTCTATATTTTGAAAATGAAATGCCTAAGTGTATCTCTTTTGTTATTTATCTTGATGTTTTCTGGGTTTTCTGGATCTGTGGTTTGGAGTCTGACATTAATTTGGGAACATTCTCAGTCATAGTTGTATCAAATATTTCTCCCATTCTTTTCTCTTTTTCCTGCTGGTATTTCTACTATTTGTATGGTATCTTTTGTACTTGTCCCACAGTGTTTGGATGTACTGTTCCATAAGGTTCAGTCTCTGTTCTCTTTGCTTTTCAGTTTTAGAGGTTCCTATTATATACCTACAAGTTCATAGATTCTTTCTTCAGTTGTGTCCACTCTACAAATAAGCCTAACAAAGACATTCTTCATTTCTGTTACAGTGTTTTTCATCTCCAGCATTTCTTTCAGTTCTTAAGATTTCTCTCTCTCTGATTACATTACTTATTCTTGTGTGCTATCTACTTTATCCATTACAGCCCTTAACATATTAATAATCATTGTTGTTTTAAATTCTCTGGCTGATAATTCCAACATCCCTAGATATCTAGCTTTGCTGCTTGTGCTGCCTCTTCAATTTATATATTTTGCCCTTTAGTAGGCTTTATACTTTTTCTCAGTAGCCACACATGATCCACTGGATAAAGGTAAGTATTATAAATACTTTAGGAATTATAAATACGAATACTTTAGGAATTGTAAAGTATTGCAAATACTTTAGGAATGTGGTGGTAAGCTGTAGTAGGGGGTGTAAAGCATTCTCTAGTCAGTTTGTTGCTACTATAATGAAATATCTGAAATAATTAACTTATAATGAAAAAAGATTTTGGTACACAGTTTTGGAGATTCCAGTCCATGAATAGTTGGCCCTATTATTTTGTACCTGTGATGAAGCAGCACATCATGGCTGGAGTGCATGGAGGAGCAAAATCATTCACCTCATGGCCAAAAAGCAAAAGAGAGAGGAAGGGGCCAGCTTTCTACCAGCTCCTTAGAAGGCATCCCTCCAAAGATCTAAAGACCTCCCTCTAGGCCTGGACTCTTAAAAGGTTCTACCACTTCTAACAGCACCACCCTGGGACCAAGCCTTTAATACATGGGCCTTTGGTAGGCATTCAACTTCCAAATCATAGCATCTATGATGTGGCTTCATTCTTTTAGAGAGACTGTGCTTTTGGATTATGAGTTTCATAATTCTCAGTTCCCTTCAATGTAGATGGGACATGTGGCTAGACCAGGCTGGAATTGGGTATTTGTCTTTCCCAGGTCATTTCATCTCTGATAAAACTCTAGAAAGTTAGGCCCTGGTTAAATAGTTTCTTCTGAGTGTAGGCCTTATTTACAGCACAGTGCTCTGGTGTATTTCAAATTTGTGTCTTCCCTCATCCTCCTGTATGAAACATAAGGGGACTTTTTCCAATACTTATTACAAGAACCCTGGTTAGGATTTTATATCCTAGAGGTAAAATTCACAAACATGTGAGGTCCAGCTAGGACTGGTCTCCCTAGAGGTTTTAACTCTCACGTTATCCATCGTAAGCCTCCATCAATTTTCCAATTACTGTTTATGTTTTCCTCCCCCAGCACTGGGCCTTGCAGTGATTTCCATTTCTGAGTCTCTGCTATAATACGTTGTGCCTCTCTATAGTCCTGTCTCTCCAGTTTTGGAGGAAGCAGTTTACCTTGTGTCCTCACCTCTGAAATGGATTTAAGAAGAGTTGATGTTTCAGTCCATCCAGCTTTTTAGTTGTTCTTAAGGTGAAGTGATGATTTCCAAGCTCCTCATAGGTGGACACTGCCAACATTTTTTAATTAATTTCTTGTTTCATCTCTGATATGACCTTTCATAAGTTAATTTTTGAAGATGCTGATTTAAATATGTAGCTCTGGGTTCTCCAAATAGCTTCAATATATCTACTTTGCATTTATTTTGAGTAAGAAGTTCACTGATGGACACAGATATGAACATATCTGAGAGCTGAATATTACATAGCTCTCATAGAACAACCAGTTTTAGGATATCATGGGAGGAAAGAACCTTAGAGATCATCTACTTAAATTATTTTCATGTTAAGAAGAAGAAACTACATGCACACATACAAAAATAGAGGCATAGATGGGGCTTAATCAGTAACTCTCTCTGATCAACAGCTATTATTGGTCTCATCTCACATATTGCCCAGTCCACACTGTCAGAACTTCATCTAGCACAGCTAAGACAGTTGTATCTCCCCATAAAATGGATCTAGAGACACTGAAGGCATCTTCTATGCAACAAACCAAATGTGTCTCTACCATCCAGCATTGGAGATGTACAGAACATTTCTTCTCAGATACATTAGTCCCTCTCAGACTCTTTTATTCACTAAGTACTACTGCATGCTAGATACTTTCTAACTAGTGCAGCAACATTTGTCCAATCTTCTCATATCAGTGGGCACATTGATACCTCCCTGCCTCTACTGTTACAGACATTCAGCCCATTCTCATTAGGTTCTTTAAACACAACCCACCCCAGGATATCTACAGTGCTGGATGGGAAAGAGTCTTAAATGGTATGGTCCAATATAGATTTCTACAATGACAGAAATAGCCTATAATTCTGGGCTGTCCAATACAGTAACCAATGTTCACAATTGTTATTAAGCACTTGAAACATAAACAGCAAATATCTTAAATGGTAGAGTTACTGGCATTTGGGAGAGGGGATGGTAGGCAGAAAACTATTTTTGTTAAACTATAAAATGCTTGTTGGTTCATATAACTCCTTAAAGCTCTATTCAACATAAAATATAAATCTCTAAGATTTGTCAGTTACTCTTGACACTGGGATCACTAGATTTTCCAAAAAATGTGGGAATTTGTCTTCTTACCAGGATTTTTTCAATAATTGATGAACTTTAGAAAATTTCCTCTGTCAGGAAATTGTATGGGCCTGGGGTAGAATCCTGCCATGCCTTTAGACTTAAGAGGGCTTTAGCTCATTTGTATTGCAGAGTGAATATTTGTTGAGGAGGGGGTGTCAGTGATAGGTAGCATCAAGTTTTTATGCATTCAGTGTTTAATTGTTTGTTTTAATTAACGATGCAATCCATTCATTCACATGTTCATTCATTCTGAAAACATATATTGAGTACACAGGTGCTAGCAATACAGCAGTAAAGATGAGAGATGAGTCCCTGCCTTCATGGGACTTACATTGTAGCTTGGGAGTCTACCAATAAACAACTGTTTATTAAAAATAAAGCTGCATAAAATAATGTCATGTATCAATATGTTATTATGTTATCTTCACATCTTTGTGACCAAAACATCTGAGAGTACAACTTAAAGGAGAAATGATTTGTTTTAGCTCCTGGTTTCAGAGGGCTCAATCCCTCATGGCAGGGAAAGCAGGGCAGAGCAGTTCACATTGTGGCAATATGAGTGTGTAGCAGAGGCTGTTTTTTACTTCTTGGCAGATAGGAAGCAGAGGAAGAAAGAAAGAAATCAGAGACAAAGTATAACCTTCAGTCGGAAGTATGTCCACCCCCCATAACCCACTTGTTCCAGCTAGGCTTACCTAGTAAAGTTTCACAATCTCCCAAAATAGCACATTGAGGATCAAGCATTCAAACACATGAACCCATGGGGGACATTTCATATTCAATTGATAATATTCTGCCCATGCCCTTTAAGGGCTCAAGACCATCCCATAATGCAAAATGCATTTAATTTAGATCCAAAAGTCTCCAAGGACTTAACAGTTCCAACATTGGTCAAAAGCCCAAATTCAGTCTCTTCTGAGATTCAAAGCAACTCCTAGCTTTGAACTCCTATAAAATCAAAAACAAGTTACTTATTTCAAATATACAATAGTATAAAATACATATTCCCATTCCAAAAGAGAGGAATGAGGGCACAGAAAGGAGGAATGGAACCAAAGTAAGACTGAAACCCAGCAGGACAAAAATGAAATTCTGTCATTCCATGTCCTGCATCTGGGGCATATGGTGTCATGATGTGAGCTCCCACAGGCTTGGGCAGCCCTACTCCTATAACCTTTCCATTTGCAGCCCACATGACCTCTCCCTTGGGCTAGCTCCAATCATTCCCTTTGGTTTTCCTGGTCAGATGTTCTACATTCCTGGCATCTTTAACATCCCTGGAGTCACCACCACAGCTTAAGCATTACCCTTGTTGTTGTTGTTAGGTGCAATCATTCAAGTTGATATTCAACTCATAGCGACCCTCATAGGGTTTTCAATGGCTGACTGTTTCGGGATTGCCTTGGGAGTGGACTGCCAGGTCCTTCTCCCATTTTTGCAGTGCTGAGAATTGAACTCGGGACCTCAGAGACTGCAGCGCAGCGCTCTACCAACTGAGCTAAATCCCAGCAAGCATTACCCTTATAACTCCACAAATTGGCCTCTCTGGAGCTCTTTGCAGGGAATCTGTCTGTGCTAACATTGCCTGGCCTCCTAGACCTTCCCTTGAAATCTTGGTAGAAACATCCGTGATCCTGTAACTCTTACATTCTGCATTTCTGCAAAACTAGCATCATGTGAATGACACTAAGGTCTGCTGCTAGCTCAAGTGGTTCCCAGGCTCTCTTGTACTATAGCTCCAGTGACCTTTCGGTAACACTTTCTTAGGTGGCCTCGTGCAAGCAGGGCACCTGGAAAGCTGTGTCTTCTCAAGGGAAAGTTTCCCAAATAAGTTTATTGTTTTATAGCCCAGAGTCTGTGATGACTGGGGTCTGACCAATTTCTGGGATGCTCTCAAGGCACTGTCCCAGCACAAAGTGCTTGGCTTTTTTTTAATGGTGGTAATCTCTTTAATGACTTCAACTCCTTGCTCATGACTTTCAACTTGTTCTTTTTTTGGTGAGAATGAACATTTTTTAAGTCTGGCTCCACTTTTTACTCTTGATGCTCACTGTAAATCTGGCTAAAAGTAGTCATTAATAATCATGCTACAGCCTGAATGCTGTGTCATTTTGAAATTTCCTCTGCCAAATAAATTGGTCCATCATCTTTAAACTCAACCATCTACAAAGTTTCAGGACACAGAAAAAATATAAACAAATTCTTTGCTAGAATGTAACATGAATAACCTGTAGTCCAATTCCCAATAGAACTCTTGTTTCCATCTGAAACCTCATGTATTCTGGTCTTCTCATCTCCCATCAAAATCACCCATTTATCTCTGCTTACAGTATTCTGGGGATTATCAAGCCCACATTTCCGAACTTTTCCAAAATTCTCCTGCAAATCAGTTCCAAAGGCTTAGGAAACACATGTCAGATTTAGTCACAGAAACATCATCACTCCTGGTACCAAATTTCTGTGTTAGTTACTTACACACCCCTGACTAATATTCCTGATACAGCACCCTGTGGGAGGAAATATTATTTTAGCTCATGGTAGCAGAATATTCAGTCTATCATGGTGGGGAAGGCATGGTGGAATATGGCAACACAGCATATAGCAGAGACTCTTCTTTACATTCTGGAAGATAGGAAAGAGAGGGGAGGATGAGGGGCCAGCTACAACCCTCAGTGGCCTACTTCCTCCAAGTAGGCCTATTTCCTAATATTTTCACAATCTCCCCAAATTGTGCAACCAGTTAGGGACTAAGCATTCAAACACATAATCCTGTGAAGGGCATTTCATTTTCAACCATAACAGTTATGTTATAAGTTGCTGTTGTTGTTGTTAGGTGCCGTCGAGTCGGTATCCGACTCATAGCGACCCTCATAGGGTTTTCAATGGCTGAGTGCTTCAGGATTGCCTTGGGAGTGGATTGTCAGGCCCTTCTCCCATTTTTGCGGTGCTGGGAATTGAATTCGGGGCCTCAGAGACTGCAGTGCAGCACTCTACCCACTGAGCTAAATCCCAGCCCCATGATATAACTTGTTGTTGTTGTTGTTGTTGTTGTTAGGTGCCGTCGAGTCGGTATCCAACTCATAGCGACCCTCATAGGGTTTTCAATGGCTGACTGTTTCGGGATTGCCTTGGGAGTGGATTGCCAGGTCCTTCTCCCATTTTTGCGGTGCCGGGAATTGAACTTGGGACCTCAGAGGCTGCAGCGCAGCACTCTACCAACTGAGCTAAATCCCTCCTATGATATAAGTTGTTGTTGTTAGGTGCCGTCGAGTCGGTATTGGACTCATAGCGACCCTCATAGGGTTTTCAATGGCTGTTTTGGGATTGCCTTGGGAGTGGATTGCCAGGTCCTTCTCCCATTTTTGTGGAGCTGGGAATTGAACTCGGGACCTCAGAGAGTGCAGCGCAGCGCTCTACCCACTGAGCTAAATCCCAGCAACAATAAGTTAGTCAAGGTAAATGTGAATGGAAGACAACATGCATATTATAAATAGGGAAATCTCAGGGCCCTCTCTGCATACGTGATGTTTGAGCACAGACTGGAATGAAGTAAGGGGGAAAGTTATATAGGTTGGTGGAAAAGAAATTTCAAGGCAAAATCTAAAATGGAGGCAAAGTCCCTGGAGATGAAACATGTTTCTCATATTCATATTCTCATATTCTTTTTGAGAAGATATCTTGCTAAGAATGAGGGCATGGCTACAACAGAATGAGGGAAAGGGAGATTGAGAGCAGATAAGCTCTGTAAGAACCTGGAGCTACCTGGGAAGTTCCTGGGAAACAACTTCCTAGAATAGACCAGAACCCACAGCAAGAGCTGAATTAAGTCAAGGATCCCTTCCTCCTATCCTGAATAAAGTTGTTTAATGGCCCCAGATTAGTGCTTCTCAAACTTTAATGCTATATAAATTACTTTAGGATCTGATTACAATGCCAACTCAGATTCTGCTTTGGTGTCTTAGCACAGAACATGCTTCTGTACTGACCTTGATTTTGTACTTTGACAGGCAAGGCTCTAAAGTCTAGATCACCCTCAGGCTCAAGTCCAAACTCTATTACAGGGCTCATAAAGTTTTTCCCCTAATTATAACTTCAACTTCATATCTTACTACCCTTTTCCACTACCCGATTCCTCTTCCCTACTTCATGTTCCAGGTATAATTCTTTCTTGAATAAACCGAGATCTCTCTCATTCCTTGTCCTTTACACTGTCAATGTCTCTTCCTGGAGCAAACATGTCTCCGTCTTCACCAGGCTCCCAGTTTCTAGCTTAGTTTTCACTTTCCTAAAATGGGGCAAACTCTTCTCCCACATGTTGTCAAAGCATTCTATCATCCTCTAAAGTGTGACTTTACTGATTCAGGGGCTGTATTGCATTTAGCCTGGTCCATAGAAAAGGGGAAGAAGAACCAGGTCCTTGTCTTCATTGATGCAGTCTTGGGGCATAGCACAATGCCTACAACAAAAGTTCCAGTGAATCGTTGATGAATGAATGCATGATTAAAAGAATCAAACCACAAGACATACTGATATATCAATCCACAGAGAGGGAATATTTTTCTAAATTGTAACTGAGTCTGGGAATTTTGTAGGTCAAAGATATAATGAATAATTCTCAGTAAACAACTCAGTATCATGACAATATTTTGTTGTTAGCCTAGACTAATTAACCTTTCTAACTGAATGATGTATTACGAATTATTTTTAAATTATCATAAAATATGACAAATAGCAAAGAGGAATGATACTTCAATTAAATTTCTTAAACTAGCTAAGTATTTTCTTTGTACATAAACAAATCTCTGCCACATAGACATGGTCGGTAAATTTTATAGATTTACAACCTTTTCACTTTGCCAAAATGCTCCAAACATTGGTTTATCAACAGATTGTCTACTAATAATTAGCACATTGGCTTCTGTCTGTTCTACCTCCCTTTTTCTGAACTTTGTAGTGTCTCTTTTTTGATAGGCATCAAATACCATAATTATGATGGCAAACACAAAGCAACAGGCTAACTTGAGACAATACAGCATTACCTCTGCATGGGGTTGCATCATTATTTTCTTCATAAGATTAATCAGAACAAAGATGGAAGTAGTCCAAATAGACTGTCTTGATTGGGTCAAGACAAGGCTTGTGAATATAGGAGCAAAGTCAATGTCATAACTCAGACTCTGGGAAATAATTATTTTCCTTTCTTGTAGTCCCAGGGAGTTAAATCGAGGACCCCACACATACAAGGCAAGTGCTCTAGCACTGAGCCACACCCCTATCTCTTTTTTAACTTTTTATTTTGAGTCAGGGTCTTGCTAATTTGAGCATGCTGCCTCTGGCCTTGAACTCATGATCTTCCTGCCTCAACCTTCCAAGTTGCTGGGATTACAGGGGTGCACAATGGTGCCTGGATTTGGCAATGATTTTATGATAAGAAGAGTTTCAATACTGTATCAGTCAGCACAGAAAACAACAGAACAAATTATATATTTTATACAGGTATTTTATATACTTATATGCATATAAACCATGTCTATTCAAATTATATACTAAAATTATACCTATCTATAAAGAAATTTATCTTATGAAATTGGCTCATGCAATAGTGAAGCTGTTGTGTACAAAACTGCAAGTTAGGCAGAAACTCAGGCAAGAATTGATGTTGCATTCTTGAATCTGAAATCTGTAGGACAAGTCAATTGGCTGGAAACTTGATAGAAGGTGATGCTGCCATCTCCATGCAGAATTTCTCCAGAAAATCTTAATTTTCATTCCTAAGGCCTTCATTTGAATGCATGGGGCCCATTCACATCAGCAAAGACAATTTTCTTTACTTAAAAAGTCAACTGATTGTAGATGTTAACCACATCTACAAAATACCCTCAACAGCAGCACCTATATTAGTATTTGATTCAATAACTAGGTACTATATCCTAGAAAACTTGACATATAAAATTAACTACCACACATACTAAACCATAGATCTCAGGTGTCTATCTAAAAACAACTGAAACAAATAATTGGTAATGATACAAAGTGCAGGCCGTTAGCTAACTTTGAGTTTTGAAGTAGTGACAGAGATATCTCAGTTTAGGACAGAACATCAAAAATTGGGTACAAGGAAAGACATCTATGCTCTAATAGGAATCAGAGAACATGGAAAGCAATAAGTTGCTGGAATGCATGAAGAATAGCCAGAGATGACATTACTGGATACAATATGTCAAGTGAACAGTTCTGAAATCAGAAAGATAGGAGTTCAAATTCCATCCGTGTGCTTATTGAGGAAGTTATTTAACCAATGTAGGTCTTACAGTGTCTTACCCTAACATGGAGGCCATGATGCCAACCAGACAGATTTCATGAAAATGGAATAACACCATATAAAATACATGTTTAAGATAATTCTTATAATAAACAACTTTTTTCCAAAATCTCTCCTTTTCTCCTCATTTGTAGGGATGTAAAATGAAATCTAGGAAATTAAGTATCCTATGTCAGATTGCAATCAACAATAAGCAGTTTTAACTCAGAGCTGCAGATATTAGGCCAATTTCCTTTAGTTTCCATTTTTCATTTACCAAAGATGTACAGCTATTTGTGATTTCAGGCAAGGAATGGCTACAATACCAGGAACCTGGAAATTGAAAATTTCTCAGAGTTTATATTCATTGTGTCAAGATTTTGAGTTTGTAATCTTAAGTCAAAGTCAGAAGGTTCCAGGTCATTCATTATTCAGCACTCACTATGCAATCAGCAAATTTTCTAATAGGTGGTAAACTAGGAAGCTAATAATCTAACTGCAGGTCTCATATCATGAATGAGTGTCATTGAGGTCATTTTAGGGTTATCCACAAGAATCAATTCTTTTGACGTATGCTCCAGGTTGGCTACATGGTCCAAGACTCTCCCAGGGCATAAGCTACAGGGTCATTTCATATCATTAGCATCATTAGCACCAGGCAATATAAAGTGTTGCTGATTCATTAGTATTAGTATCAGGTACACAAAGAAAACTCTAATAAACCAAAGATAATGAAGTAGCTTCCATATTGGACACAGACATCTTACAAAGATTTAGGACAGGTACAAATGATGGTACCCAACAAAGAGAGGGGGGGGGGAGAGAGAGAGAATGAATGAATGAATTAAGGAATGACTATAAAAAGGGGGGGGTTGGGATTTAGCTCAGTTGGTAGAGTGCCGCACTGCAGTCCCTGAGGTCCCGAGTTCAATTCCCAGCACCATAAAAATGGGAGAAGGGCCTGGCAACCCACTCCCAAGGCAATCCCGAAACAGCCATTGAAAACCCTATGAGGGTCGCTATGAGTCGGATACTGACTTGACGGCACCTAACAACAACAACAACATAAAAAGGGGATCCAACTGAATGTGCAAACTATCAGACAATATCATTAATATCACACACCAGCAAAATTCTACTAAAGATCATTCAGAAGTGACTGCAGCAGTATATAGACAGGGAATTACCGGAAAATCAAGTGGGATTCAGAAGAGGGCGGGGAACTAGGGACATCATTGCTGATGTCAGGTGGATATTAGCTGAAAGCAGAGAATATCAAAAAGATGTCTATCTATGTTTTATTGACTATGCAAAAGCATTTGATTGTGTGGATCATAACAAATTATGGATAACACTTCGGAAAATGG
>VMDO01028550.1:0-15511 GCA_007922755.1 Pedetes capensis
AACATTTTATTTCTTCAATAAGTATTTTATAATTAAGTAAAAATAGTTTGAAAAGTACATATGGCAAAGAAAAATTATTAAAGAGATGTAAATTAGGGGGAATATAGAAGATGACAGATTAGATACAGCCAATACTCTCCTGTGTTGACATGAATTTGAAACAAAACATCAGTTGCCATGATCCAGGAAGAAGTGAGTGGGATGGAAAGACAAGAGTAACAGTGAATAGAGACAAGTTTTATGAAAGAAATATAGGAATTTAGATTTATAGAAGAAACAGAACCCTAATATTGAGTGCTAAGGAAAATGACTTCAGTGTGGTTGCAAGCAAAAGAGAAAAGGAAAACCCATAGAAGGTCCATAGGCTCATTAAACAGCATTCTGCAAAAATATATTTTATGACAGTATATTTCTGTACTGTGCACCAAGTAGAAGGGGCCTTTACTCTTTACTATCCCCCCATTTAGTGGGGATATCCTTGACTCACTTGTGCAGTGAAACAAAGTTGTTTCTTTGAAAAGATAGATAAGATTGACAAATCCTTAGCAAGACAAATGAAAAGATAGAGAAGACTCATATCAATAAAATTAGAGATGAAAAAGGGGCATTACAAAAGATACCAATGAAACTTTGAGGACTATTAGAGAACACTTTGAAAACATATCCCAATAAATTAGAAAATCTAGGGGAAAAAAGGTATGTTTCTAAACATATATGACCTACCAAATTGAACTGAGAAGATATAAAGAACTTGTTGTTGTTGTTAGGTGCCGTCGAGTCAGCATCCGACTCACAGCGACCCTCATAGGGTTTTCAATGGCGACTGTTTCGGGATTGCCTTGGGAGTGGATTGCCAGGTGCTTCTCCCATTTTGTGGTGCTGAGAATTGAACTCATGGCCTCAGAGACTGCAGTGCAGTGCTCTACCAACTGAGTTAAATCCCAGCTTATAAAGAACTTAAGTAGACCTATAATGAGCACAGAGTTTAAAGCAGCAATAAAGAAAAGCAAGGACTAGATGGAGTTAGTGACAGATTTTGCCAGATATTTAAAGAACTAACATCAATGCTCCTCAAACTATTCCATAAAATAGAAAAGGAAGGAGCACTACCAAACACATTCTACAAAGCCAGTGTTTCTTTGATACTGGAGCCAGACAAGGACACAACTAAAAATGAAAAGAAAAGAGAAGAAAACGGCAGAACAATTTCCCTGATAAATATAGGCACAAAAATTCTCAATAAAATACATACTTGAACACTGAATTCAACAACCCATGAGAAAGACCAATGGCATAATCAAGGTGCTTTCATTCCATGGATGCAAAGATGGCTCATCATATGCAAACCAATAAGTTTAATGTCGTATATATAAATATAATCAGGGACAGAAGTCATACGATTATCCAATAGATGCAGAAAGACAAAGTTCTACATTCCTTCATGAGAAAAGCCCTGAAGAAAGTAGGAATAGAAGATATATCTTCAACTTAATTCATGGTCTGTATGACAAACCTACAGTCAATGTTGTACTAAATGTGGAAAACCTGAAAATTTTCTTAAAATCAGGAATGATTGTTGAGTAGTATTCCATTGTGTATATGTACCACAGTTTTTGTTATCCATTCTTCTGTTGATGGGCACTTTGGTTGATTGCATATCCTTGCTATTGTGAAAAGTGCTGCATTGAACATGGAGATGCAGGTGTCTCTTTGGTATGATGACACATCTCCCTTTGGGTAAATTCCCAATAGTGTTATAGCTGGGTCATATGGTAGATCTATTTTTAGATTTTTAAGATACATCCACATTGATTTCCAAAGTGGTTGGACCAATTTACAGTTCCACCAGGAATGTAAGAGTGCTCCCTTTTCTCTGCAACTTTGCCAGCATTTGTTGTTATTTATTTTATTGATCTTGGCCATTCTTAATGGCGTAAGGTGGAATCTCAGAGTTGTTTTAATTTGCATTTCCCTAATGGCTAGGGATATTGAACATTTTTTTCATATGTTTCATGGCTTTACGGACCTCTTCATTTGAGAACTCTCAATTCAGTTCCTTTGCCCATTTGAGTATTAGGTTATTTGCTTTCTTGGGTATTTTTTCTTAAGTTCTTCATAAATTCTGGTAATTAGACCTTTGTTGGATGTATAGGGTGTGAAAATTTTTTTCCCATTCAGTGAGGATTTCCTTGACTCTGTTAATTGTTTCCTTTGCTGTACAGAAGCCTTTTAATTTAATAGATAATAGATAAATGTAATCCCATTTATCTATGTTTGTTGCAATTTCTTGAGCAATTAGAGTCCTATTAAGGAAATACTTTCCTATGCCTATATGTTGGAGCGTATTACCTATCCTGTCTTCTATTAGTTTTTAAAGTTTCTGGTTTTATGTTGAGGTCTTTTATCCATTTCAAGTTAACCTTCATGCATATTGAGAGATGCATGTGAAAAAAACGAAATAATGTCATTTGCAGTAAAATGGATGGAACTGGAGAAAATTATTTTAAGTGAATGAACACAATCTCAGAAAGAGAAATACCACATGTTCACACTCATATGTGGGAGCTGAATCTAAATTATAAGAAGGAAAAAATCCTATGCAGAGGTCCATACATAATAATAATGATTAAAAGAAGCTAAAGTCAATCTAGCTGAGAAGGGACAATTTGGGGAACGCAAAAGAAGGAGGGAGAGATCTAGCAAAAGGAGGAAATCCTGGGAGAGGAGAGCAGGGAGAGGAGGAACAAGGAGGAATGAGGAATGGGGGAGGGCGTGACCTCAGGGTGAACAGCCCAACTTTAATAGTCCTGGAAATAATTATAATAACACCTATATTACTAAAGAATGGTATTAATATAGATGGACTAGAAAATTCATGTAATAGTACTGAGAATGTAAAAAGAAAGTTCAGTAGAGAAAAAGTTTCGATTTTAAACATAATTGGAACCCAAGGATATATAGAAAAATATTACCATAAAAGGACAAGCAAATGGAAGAGAAATCATTGGTGGGGGATTGGGATGGGGGAAGGAAGTGCACAAGAGGGTAAGGGGGAACTTATCTGTGTAATGTACAACAAAATACATACATGGAAATGTCACAATGGAAAGCATGTCAGAATGAATCAAGGTGTACATCAAGGTGTACATCAAGGTGTACATCAAGGTGTACATTTAGTGTACATCAAGGTGTACACTAAAAATTTCCAATAAAAAAATCAGGAATGAAATAATGGTGTCCATACTTTCTACTGTTATTTAATATAGTGTTTAAATTCTTAGCCAGAGCAATAAGACAAGAGAAAGAGATACAAATAGGAAAGGAAGAAAACAAATTATCCTTGTTTACAGATGATATGATCCTACACATAAGTGACCCTAAAGTCTCCACCAGAAAATTCTTAGATCTGATAAACACTTCAAGCAAAGTATGATACAAAATCAGCATATAAAAATCTGCAGCTTTAATAATATATCATTAATGATCATGTTGAGAAAGAAACTGAGAAGACAATCTCATTCAAAATAGCCTCATTAAAAAATAACTAGGAATAAACCTAACCAAGAAGGTGAAAAATCTATACACTCTCAAAATACTGAAGAGAGAAATTGAAGAAGACACTAGAAGATTGAACAGTATCCAATATTCATTGATCAGTAGAATTAATACTATGAAAATGACTATATTACCAAGAGCAAACTACAGATTCAAGGCAATCGCCACCAAAATTCCAATGAGATTCTTTACAGAAATAGAAAAAATTAAACTAAAATTCATATGGAAACACAAAACATACTATATAGTCAAAGAAATCCTGGGCAAACTGAGCAAAGCTGGAACTATCACAATATCTGATTTCAAGTTATACTTTGGATCTATAGTGACAAAAACACATAGTACTAACACAAAATGAACACAGCGATCAGTGGAATAGAATGGAGAAATGAGAAATAAATCCATGTAGTTATAGCCATCTAAATTTTGACAGGCTGGGGTTTAGCTCAGTTGGTGGTAAATCCAAATGTATGATACTAATTTCATGCAACTCTCAGACAATCTGTTGTTGAGGAGTATTTGAATAATTATATCATATACCCAGCCCATAACCATTAAGGGGTCATGCCTTTAAAGTAAGAAAAAAAAGCATATGTGTGTTTTAAATCCTTTGGTATGTTTATTATAAAGCACACATGTCTTTCCTATACAATAATTGAATACATCACTATTTAGACATGCAATTACACTCTAAAAGGAGGAAATGTATTTATATCTAAGGGATTAATAAAAGAAAATTAATTGTATACTGACTAAAATATTATAGTTTATTTTTAAAATTTGAAGAAAGAAATAAATGTAAATTTAACATCTGACCAAAAAATATTATAAATTGAAACCTAATTATCATACTTTGCTACTCAAAATTTGTAAAACAACTAGTAGAAACATCATTGTTCTTATATTCCTAGTGGCTCTATCAAACCATCACATTGTACCCCATAAATGTACATGATTATTACTTCTCAATTGAAAATATTTTAAAAATAGCCTTGTTCATCCTGTTATACTTATATAATTGGGAAAATGATATTATTCAAACAGAAATTGAGAAAATGAAGACTTTTTATTAAGAGTACAGTTTGTCATAATTAAATTGATTATCTCAAAGCCTTCCTTTCTATACCTGGAAGATATCAGTAAGAGAATCATATCCTGGATATTAAGGAGGATTCTACTTTGAGGAGGCACCACTTCCCCTGTCATCTTTTGAGTGTCTTCCAACCTAGAGAGGCTCATTTTCTGGCACTAAATCTGTGTCTCTCTGCTACTCATAGGGTTTTCAATAGTTAGTTTTTTGGGGAGTGGGCTGTGGGTCCTTCTCTCTAGTATGCTTTAGTCTGGAAGCTCAGCTAAAACCTGTCCATGATGTGGGACCCTTCTGGTATTTGAAAGACTGGTGGCATAGCTCTCAGCATCATGAGAACATGAAGGCCCCCACAGTGCAACAAACTGACAGACAAATGAGGAATGTGTACATGGACCAGGTGGCAGTCATTAGAACAGAACAAAGAAACATTGCTTAAAGTCAGGAAAGGTGTGCATAATGACTCTATCCCTTCATTGTACATTTTCAATTTCTATGTTGAGCAATAAAATTGGCTTTATGAAAAAGAATGTGATGTCAGGATAGGAGGAAGATTTATTAACAGCTTGCATTATGCAGATGACACAACTTTGCTTGCTGAAAGGGAAGAGGATTTGAAACATTTACTTATGAAGATCAAAGAACATAGCCTTCAGTATGGATTGCACCTAAGCAATTTCATGATAAATAGAGGAAAGATTGAGGTTGTCCAAGATTTTTTTTTCTTGGTTCTACAATCAAGATCCAGGAAGCAGCAGTCAGGAAAGCAAAATATGCATTGCACTGGAAAAAGCTGTTGCAAAAGACTTCTTTACAGTGTTGAAAAGTAAAAATGTCACATTGAAGACAAAGGTGTGCCTGACTCATGCCACGGCATTTTCAGTTACATCATATGCTGATAAAAGCTGGACAGTAATAAGGGAGACAGGTGAAGCATTGATGCTTTTGAATTATGGTGCAGATGACAAATATTAACTATTCCATGGACTGCCAAAGGAACCAACAGGTCTGTCCTAGAAGAAGTGCAATCAGAGTGCTCCTTGGAAGCAAGGATGGTTAAACTTTGTCTTACATATTTTGGACATATTGTCAGGAGGGACTAATCCCTGGAGAAGGACATTATGTTTGAGATAGTGGTGATTCAACAGGAAATAAGGAAGACCTCAGCTAGATGGATTGACACTGTGGCTGCAACAATAGGCTTAAACAGAAAAAAGATCATATGCATTGCATAGCATTGGGTAATGTTTCATTCTGTTGTACATAGGGTAGCTATGAGTCAGACTTGACTTGATGGCACCTAACAACCACCACCACCACCTTGGAAATAGTCTGCTATTTTGTTCTCAGATAGGAAAAAGGACAATAAACTCCAATCTGAAAACAAATAGATGACTAACTTTATTAGAAAAGAGACAGTTTGTAAATTATAAAAAAAATAGGAAATCTATTTCTTCTAATCACATATTGAAATTGTATTGTCTCTAACAATTAGTACTTTTTCTCATAGAAATCACCTGTTCACATTTGTGTATGTGTGTGTGTTTGTGTTTTCTCCAAAAATTACACTCCAGATGATTGAAATAATAATCAAATGTACATATATCTCCCATTGGAAGGGACATTTTTAAATGAAACTGTTTTGGAGGGTCCAAACCCTCACTGGACTTCATGGGAAAACTAATAGCAACCACATATCCCAGACTTTGACTAACAGCAACCACATATCCCAGACTTTGACATTGCATTTTTCAAGCTTTATCATGCATGTTTTCCCAGATCTGGTGTTAGTTCTATTTGTTTATTTAGTGGTGTTGGGGATTGAACACAGGGCTTCATGCATGTATGGCAAGCACTGTAGCACCGAGCCACATCCCCAGCACTGGTGTTAGTTTTAAGGGAATATCTCTGAATTGGGGAAATGCACAACTCACACACACACACACACAAAAAAAAAAAAAAAAAAAAAAAAAAAAAAAAAAAAAAAAAAAAAAAAAAAAAAAAAAAAAACAAGAACAAAAAAACCAAGTGATGGAATAAGATCAATCCCTGTGGATAGAAGTCTTCTAAAACTAGGTGAAGAGCAGAGTGCTAGAGATTAGGCATACGAGACTTTTGAAATTATGTTTATTGTAGGACTGCCCATTAAGAGTTTAACTTCCCCATAAACCAGGCACTGCCAACCCAGATGCTTCTAATGTCAGGCCTGCACCAAATAAGAATAAAGCTGCCACGTGTAAGGGTGTTGGCATACTCAATGTAAGTGAAAGAAAAATGGAAATGCACATTCTTGGTTTAAGGAGTTATCTTCTTCTGCTCAGGGAGCTACAACAAAAGGCCATAGACTGGGTGGCTGAAACAATGGACATATTTCTCATAGTTCTTAAAGCTAAGAAGTTTAAGATCACGGTGCTGGTAGATTCAAGTACCGATGAGGGCCCACTTCCGGCCCATAGGTAGCAGTCTTCTAGCTGTGTCCTCACATGGTCTTCTTCAGTGAATAGGGATGGAGGGGAGAAGACAGAGGGAGGTGGGGAGAGAAACTCATCAAAATCTACATCCCAAAGACATCCAAGTGTTGTTTCATCTGGGATTTGAGTTTCAAGTCTGAGTTTTGGGAGGTACATAAACATGCCAAAGGAGGCAAATGTCATTTAGACCCAGTCAAGTGTTGCCTCTCACATGCATTTCTAGGTTCAGTGCTCTTTTAGAGTTGGATTTTACAGAAGAAATTGAGAATTTGGATTTTTATGTGAATCATATTCATTTGCTTTTAAATATTTCACAAGCCAACCCTTTCAGACAACACCCTCTTAATGCATTTTCAGGCCCAGCTTTCTCTCATAACTTCTAGTTTACAATCTCTTCATTGGAGTATGCAAAATATCATGTGCTATGTGTCAGCTTCAAGTTTTCTCTGCTTTGTGATAATTCTCATTGAAAAGCAAAGCCAAGAAGCTGAGACAACTGAGTGCAGGGGAAATATAAACAGTTCACTATCACTTGTCTGTCAACTTGTGGTGCTGGGGGGCTTGCATGTTGCTGTGATGTGAAAGCTATGCATCAATGTTTCCAATACTAGCAGGGCCATCCATGGTGAAAATGTTTCAGTTGAGTTTCCAGACTAAGATAGAGGAGGAGAAGGACCTGGAAGCCCACACTCAAAACAATTATCCTCTGAATATCGGAGAAGGACTGTCAAATACACTGCTGGAAAA
The DNA here is from genome assembly GCA_007922755.1 of Pedetes capensis. NCBI lineage: Eukaryota > Metazoa > Chordata > Mammalia > Rodentia > Pedetidae > Pedetes > Pedetes capensis. The sequence goes on from VMDO01028550.1 coordinate 7,861, forward strand.
TGAGCCCCCCAGCCTGGAAGGCACTTGAAAGACACTGGGGAAGAGTTGTCTCTTCAAAGTAGAGTCTACCTTAATGATGGGAATGGAGTAAAGCCCCTGGGACCTCTTTTTGCCACAACTCAAAATGGAAGAATCATAGTGACCACAACATTGGGCTCAAACACAAAAAGATCGTGTGCATAGCACAATGTTGGATATTGTTTCATTCTGGTGTATATGAGGTTGCTATGAGTCGGACCTCACTCTACAGCACCCAATAACAATAACAATCACTTGTCTTCCCACTACTGTGGAATAGCTACCATTTCATTACATTTATTGTATCCAAGATTTTTAGGGCCTGGAACCACTATGGGCTGAGAGTAATATGAAAAGGCCTATGACTAGGCAAATTATGTTAAAGATATGTACTAAAGAGCATATGAGTAAAACATTCTCTTTTTCTCATTATAGTAACTAGAGGAAAGTAGTTTAAACAAAGGTAGTTGTTGTTTTTAGGTGCCATAGAGTTGGGTCTGACCTATATCGACCCTCATAGAGTTTTCAATGCTTGATTATTTCAGGATTGCTTCTGGAGTGGATTGCCAAGTCTTTCTTTCATTTTTGCAGTGCTGGGGTTTGAACTGAGGGCCTCAGAATGTGCAGAACAGCACTCTATGGAGGGTTGCTGTTGTTGCTAGGTATATCCTTCTCTCATTTTTGCAGTGCTGGGAATCAAACCCGGGACCTCAGAGATTGCAGAGTGGCACTCCACCAATTGAGCTAAATCCCAACCTCTATCGAGGGTAGAGGAGGTAAAAGACATCATTATATGTATAAACCATGAAGATCCAAGTGCCCACTTACAAATATAAAAGACAATCCAAACTGAAAAACATTCATTCCATACTCCAAGCAAATTTTACTTGCTTCCTGCTGGGAAAAAAAAAAAGTTTGGATATTTTCCCCCTGAAAATATGCATGGGGTTTTAATGTCAGGTTGGCAGAAATACTCTCAAATTTGTGGTTATAAAAGTCAGCAAACAGGAACAATTTATATTCATAAATTACTGACTCTTACAGTTTTGAACTACATATGATAATTCCACTTCAAAAATACTTTCATGTCCTGTGAAAATCTTCCTGGGGATATTTGGAAATCTTTTATTATACATAAATTTTTAGAAGGAACATTTAATTTTGGTTAGTAATCTCTGCTGTTAATGGATTCTTAGCAATATTTCCATATTAAAAGTTGTACTTACTTTAGTAACATCAAAAATCTAAAAAATAAAACAATTGTGATTAGTAGGAGTACATGTTTGCTATTTATAATTTTAGAAAGAGAATTCTTTTAATAAATTATTTTTCTGGGAATTTATTATAATCTAAGGCCCCAATTAAAATACAGAAACCTTGAAAATAATAGCATAAAAATATTCATTTATTTAAATGAAATATAATCTAGATTCTTATTTACAGCCATATCACCCTGGCACTCAATACTGTCTGATCTTGGAAGCTAAGCAGGGTAGGGCCTGGTTAGCCCTTGGATGTGAGATCTTCTCGGAACACTAGGTGATGTAGTCTTGGGGAAGAACCTGGCAACCCACTCCCAAAACAATCAGCCATCTAAAACCCCATGAATCCCACAGTGTCCGGTGGTGTTTCATTTGTCGTACATAGGAATGCTATGAGTCAGGATCACTCCATGCACCTAAGAACAACAACAAATGTAGATGCTTAGTCAGGAATAATACATTTTCAGGTTGATTTAGAAAGGTTGGGAATTAGGAGGTCATGACTAATTTTTAATTTTTAAATCTCAGTAACCACAATTATGATAATGAGATTTAATTTAAATAATCTTGAAAAACAACCATTGAAAAATTTTAAAAAGCATTCAGTAAAGGTAAGACATATAAGCTGTACATACAAGTGAAATCAACTTCTGGGAAGATCGATGCAAGTTTCATTTTAAGCAGGAATAATATTCTCTAACTCTACTTGCTATGTGGTGTGTGTGTGTGTGTGTGTGTGTGTGTGTGTGTGTGTGTGTGTGTTGTCCCAAGTTGGAATATTTGTTCCCCTTGGGATTGTGATCCAGTCTCTGCTTCTCTCTATGTATGTGACATATGCTTATACACAGACATGGACATGCTGGAGAAGTAATGTGCTTAATCTGGAAAGAAACTATTCTCAAAATTGAGATAATAATTAAAAGAATAAATCTAGTAACTACTGAAATTTCTTTTAAAGTTAATAATCATTACTAATAAGAAATATCCCAAATTTACTCAACAAAAATGACAAAAATATTTTCTTCTTGTTTTTCCTTTGTTTTATTGTTATATTAACTTTTCTAAAGTTCCAATTTTACTAAAAAAATAGAATGACCAGAAATTTTAGGAGTTTAATGCCTATTATGGGAGGCCGCTACAAAAGAAGATGTGGAAATATTTTTTTTGTTTTTTTTTTGTTTTTTTTTGCAGTACTGGGGGTTGAACCAAGGGCCTTGTGCTTGCATGCCTTGCAAGTGCTGGACCACTGAGCTGCACCCCAAGCCCATTTTTTTACTTTTTGAGACAGTGTCTCACTAAATTATTCAGACTGCCTCTGGTCTCGAACTTGCGATCCTCCTGTCTCTGCCTCCCAAGCCGCTGGGATTACAGGCATGCGCCACTGCACCAGCTAGATGTGGAAATATTTGATCTATTTTTAAAATATCCTTCTAAAAGTGAAGAGTAAACCGAATTAATTGATACATTAACAAAGAAAGGTCATTATCTTTCTTTCTTTATAGTAATTCAGAGTAATTCCCAGAAATAAGTCTGTCAGGCTTGGTAATTCATTGAGTTCATCATTTTCATGGAGAGGAATAAACTATACACATTATACAGACAACAGTTTATTGTGCTTGTGTGAACTCTGCCTTGATATCTAGCATCCCCAACAAGTCTCCACAATTTGAAAAATTTCAGTTCTTTATCATACTTGTCAGGTCTTCCACTGAGCATGACAGTGTAAATGAATTGTCTTTACACCCCATTATTCTCTGCTATTTGTCCTTTTAATTTATAGAAATCAAGTGTGCAGATGTAGAAAGAGACCCACATAATTTCTAATAACTGTCATCATCTACTTAATGGTCTAAATGTTAATGCCCAATATTGCTGCTGAGTAAATCACTGCACTGTTTTCAATTCAAAAGAAATTTGAACATTGAAGAATACTGAGATGGAGCAAAAAATTGGAAAATACTTAAAATGTCTGAATTATTGCTTTATCAAAATAACATTTGAGACACACATAGTGGTCCACACCTATAATCCCAGTAATTTGGGATGCTGAGATAGGAGGATTGTAGGTTTAAGGCTAGAGGCAACTTGTGCTGCTTAGTGAAAAACTGTCTCTAAATTAATTTATTAATTAATTAATATTTATTATTTTTTTGGCTGGTAGAAGAACACTGGGGATCAAATCCTATGAGATTTTGAGTGACATGTATAAATTTTATTAAAAATTTACATTTTAATTTAATTTCTAATTCACCACTCTATATAAACTATGTATGCGCCATGATTTAATTTTTACTCTCACCTGGGAATGTGTATGCGTATGCATGTGTTCCTACAATATGTACATAAATATAAGCAGTATTTATCACAGCCTATTAAGATACTTAAGGGCTATAAATATACATTCTAAATTTCCCATGTTCTTCAAGTAATAATGTTAAAATAAAGAACATTTTCAACAATTATGACAATTTCTACACTACAAATGGAAATTGAAATTTCCTACTGTAAAGTGTGGAGATTGTTTTAAGCCATCCAAATTTAAATATCCATTAGTTCTAAAACATTATTCAAATGCATAGGGTGATGGTTGGACAGTGCTGTAGTTTGACTAATAATAATAATGGAGAGCTTTTCTGTTGCTGTTTGTTTAACATGAGTTGCATGGTTTTTCAAAGTGCACTTTTAGTATCTTATATAAGAGATTATTTGTCTACCTCAAGCCCTAAAGATATTCCTCTGATATTTTCTTCAAGAATATTGTCTTTTAACTTATACATTTAAAAAATGTTATGAAATGGGGATCACATTTTGTTTTCTATTTTATACAATTATTCTAACACCATTTTAACAGCAGTGCTGCCTTTATCATAAATCAAGTGCCCATCCGTGAGCAAAGGAATACTCAGCTGTCTTAGCTACTGCAGCTTTAATGCAGGTATTAAAATCTAATTAAGTCCTCCAAGCCATATATATATATTTTTTTCCTTTTTAAAGTTTGAATTTGGGAAAGGACCTGGCAACCCAATCCCCATAAAACAATCTGCCATTGAAAATCCTATGAATAGCAGAGAAGCCCTAATAATATTGCTTCACCTGTTGTATGTAGGGTCGCTATGAGTCTGTCAGCGACTCTTCAGCACCTAACAACAGCAAAGTTTGAATTGCCTGTTCTTTTTAGATTCCTAGGAAGAAAGCCTACTGGGCATGGTAACATGTTCATGCAATCCCAGCAACTGAAAAGAACGGATTTAGAATTTGTGGCCAGAAACAATTTATTCAATTTTAACAAGACTGTAAAAAAAAAAAAAAAAAAAAAGCACCCTGGTGGGATTTTGAATTGAAGCTGTAGATTAATTTGGGAGAACAATATTGAATTTTCCAATTCAAAATCTTTTTATTCATATCTTTATAATATTCCCTCAGTAACATTTAACATGTTTCCCTAGAAAAGAATCTAATACATTTTGGTTTTTGATGATATTGTAGAGAGTATTTTAAAATATTTTTAATTATCCACTCAGTGCACTTTCTAAAAAATCACTTAAGTATTTTTGTAGATTATTTTGAACTTACTAAAAATCTTAATTGTATATATAATAAAAATAATTTTACTTTTCTCTTTCTAATCATTATAAATTTAATTGATTTGTTATAGATTGCATTGACTAAGAATTTCATTAAAAGCATTGAAAAAGAGGTGATGATTGTAGAAATCCTTGGCTTTCTTATTTTTTACTTTAAGAGAAAAGATTATATACCTATTTTACCTTAGGTTATAATTTTAGTGCTAGATTTTCTGGTAGATAACCTTTAGGAAATTAAGGAAGATCCCTTATAATGCTACTTCTTTGAGAATGTTGTTGTTGTTAGGTGCCGTCGAGTCGGTATCCGACTCATAGCGACCCTCATAGGGTTTTCAATGGCTGACTGTTTCGGGATTGCCTTGGGAGTGGATTGCCAGGTCCTTCTCCCATTTTTGCGGTGCTGGGAATTGAACTCGGGATCTCAGAGACTGCAGCGCAGTGCTCTACCCACTGAGCTAAATCCCAGCCCTCTTTGAGAATATTCATCATAATTTGTCACTGAATTTTATCAAATACTTTTTCTGCTCTTGATGATGGTTATTTTTGACCCTATTATTAATATGATAAATTACATTGATTGTGTTTGGTATGTAATTCATTTCATCAAATAACTCTTACTAGGACTTAGTGATATATATATATATGTATATATATATATATATGTATGTATATATATACATATATATGTATATATATTATGTTGTTGATTTTTATAGATATATAAGAAGTGCTATCATTCTTTATTCTTGTAAAGTTCATATTATACATTGTTATAGTGGTTGTGGTGGTTGCAAAAATGAACCAGGAGCTAGGTTACTTGGTACACTCCTGTAATGCCAAGAACTCGGTAGACTGAGGCAGGAGGATTCCAAGTTTGAGTCAGAGCTTTTAGGGGGTTAGGTGCTGTCGAGTCAGTATCCGACTCATAGCGACCCTCATAGTGTTTTCAATGCCTGACTGTTTCGGGATTGCCTTGGGAGTGGATTGCCAGGCCCTTCTCCCATTTTTGCCATGCTGGGAATTGAACTCAGGACCTCAGAGACTGCAGAGCAGCGCTCTACCAACTGAGCTAAATCCCAACAGAGTCAGAGCTAGCCTGTGCAATTTAGTGAGACCTTGTTTCAAAATTAAAAAAAAAAAATTTGAAAGGGGCAGGGGTGCAGCTCTGTGGTAGAATACTTGGCTAGCATTGGGTTCAACATCCCGGTAGCACACAGACACACAGACACACACACACACACACACACACACAGACACACACACACAGACACACACACACACGCACAAAAAAAAATAAAAAACATTAGAGGGATCAGAAAGCACAGTATTTCCTCCTCTTTTATTCTCTAAAGTCATTTGCATAAAAATTCTATTATTTATTCTTTAATTATGTAGAGAAATTTATCAACAAGTTATTTAGGCCAGGATTTTTCTATGTGAGAAGTTTGTAAATTATGATTTTATTTATTTTTCATTTTTGATACTAGATAGTTTAATCCAGGGCCTTGTGTATACTTTGCAAGTGCTGTACCAATGAGCTACACCCCCACCCTCTTTTGTATTTTTTTATCTTGAGATAGGGTCTGGCTAAGTTATGTAGGCTGCCTCTGGCCTCAAACTTATGATCTTCCTGCCTCGACCTTCCTAGGAGCTTGGTTTACAAACTTATGCTACCGAACTCAGCTGTAAATTATTATTTTAATATCATTTAAATAATTTCCTAGATTGTAATCTTTATATTTTATCTCTTAAGGCTAACTAAGGTTTGGTACAGTCATATAGAGGTACCCAGCGAGTGTTGACAAGTAGATCTCAAGTAAATGTCAGAAATCATCAGGATATGTGAGAAGAGTATCACTTCCCACACAAGTGCACATGACTGATGACAGAAAATGTCAAAAGGTTATGTGGAAGTACATGTTTCCTTTATAAAGAACATGAACTATATTTATAATTTCAGAAACAGATTTTTGTCAGGAAAGCAGTATGAAATGTCAATGGATTTTAGAAGGTTTTGGAAATTATTGATTTGTCTGTATATTTTTATATTTAGATATCTAAATTCACCTGTGCTAAAACAATCCCTTGTCTTTATGCTTTCTTCTCTTACCTCTTCTGACTTGCATTAATAACCTATATGTTTCAAAATGTTGAATGATTTTTGTTGGTTTTAATTATGTCCTTGGATTGGGTCATCCCTGTCTGAAGATTAATGATTTCCCATTCAAAATAATTTCATCAATTTGTTTGATAAAAAAGATGTGTAGTATGAGTTTGCTTGATTTTTCTTTGAAAGCAGTTACGTCTTTTTAATTTAAATGAGCATGAGAGAAAGACAAATGCATATTTATTCTTTATTTATTGAACTCAGACGTTTTATTAAGGTCATGAATGAAGTAGTTTCATATGCCATTGCACAAAATAATGTTTGCATTAATTTATATGGTTCATTATAGATAGTGATGTTATATTAGCCATCAATTTCCTAAAGCAAAGGAAGAATGAAAAGGACATAAAATAGAGTAATCATTAATATAGATACCATTTTGCCAAATATATCACTAACCCTTAAGAATATAAAAGCTTTAATGGAACTTGATAAAAATGGTAATTAGAAACTTCAAAAGAAAGATATTTTTCTAGTTTGCACACTGCCAAGTATAGAAAATAGATTTCAGAATGCTAACTCTTGCATTATTCATTTATTCAAATATTTTTATTAAGCATTTACTATATATTAGGGGCCTGCAGCGGTAGCCCTGTGGCATCCGATCCCGTCAGATCTCA
>VMDO01028551.1:0-23792 GCA_007922755.1 Pedetes capensis
AATTTGTTATATCAGCAATAGAAAAATCAATACAGTGAGTATATATACATGAGCTATAGATTTCTTTATTTTGTTCCTTTGTCCTGTGTGTCTGTTCATGTGCAATAACTTACTATTTTAATGGTGGATTTTGTAGTATACTGTCACATGTCTTATTCTTTAAGCTTAAAAGATTAATTTAATTAAACTAGAATTTCTTATGTCAATAATAAACCCTATGTAGGTTGACTTGCATTGACTCATAATGTTATGGCCAATTTAATTATTTTGAAGTTAATAATATCTATCTGAGTCTGGGGTTTAGGTCAATTGGTAGAGTGCTGCTCTGTGCACTTAGAGGCCCTAGGGTTGATCCTTAGAACCACAAAAATGGGAAATGGACATAGCAATCCACTCCCAAAGCAATTACGAAACAATCAGCCATTGAAAACCCTATGAGAGGTGCTATGAGTTGTACTCTACTTAATGGCACCTAACAAAAACAACAGTGTATATCTATGAAGCATATGTCTAAGAGAATAATTACTTAATGCCTGAGCATTACATGGGGAACACAGCTCTCTGAGAAATCTTATGAGACAATATCAAAAAAGGTAACATGAAATATAAAGAGGCAGAATTAATAAATTGAATACATTTAAAAATCCTTGGGCACTTGTTTTCCAGATCCTTTGCTTCAGATCACCATCCATTGGAGACACAAGAAATTCCAATACGGTGTGATTTGTGCAATAAGATGGGGAAGAGACTTAAAGAAGGTGGTACCCTAAGGCCTGGAGCAGTGGTACACACCTGTAATCCCAGTGATTCAGGAAATGGAGGCAGGAAAATCACAAATTTGAGGCCAGAGGCAGCATGTACAACTTAGTAAGACAGGGTGTCACTAAGATAAAAAAAATAATAAAAGGGTCTGAGGGTGCAGCTCAGTGACAGAGCACTAGCAAAATATGCACCAGGCCCTGGGTTCAGTCCCCTAGTGCTGCAAAAAACAAACAAAACAACAACAACAACAACAAAAACAAAGGCGATACATGTGATTGGTAGGTAATGCCAGACAAAAGTAAAAAGAGAAGGTGTGGGGAGAAGAAAAGGCAAGGTTATCATGGAGAAAGGCCAAGGGCCCCTTTGAAAGGGAAAGAGAAAGCTTGAAAGGCCGATGTGCACATTAGAGGATTTGGACATTCACCTGAAGGCAAAGGGTCGGGAGTTAGGGTCTCACCAAGAACCTGAGAAGAGAATAAGATGTCTCTGATGTCAAGGGAGAGAGACAAGTCAAGTGTTAGATATTTCAGAAAAGTGAAGGAAGAGAAAGAATATCCACTGTGTATGGGTATAGGAGCTATAAAACATTGCTGAAAATCTTAGTGGATGATGGTCTCAGAGTGGGAGGAAGGGAAGCTGCTCTGCAAGAGGCTGAGGAGAAGGTGGGAGGTGAAGAAGGGCATGGAAGGAAAGAAGGGCAGTAGCTGGAAAGGAAGGTGGAGTCCAGAGGTTTGCTTGTTTAAACTGAGAGATAATCCTCAATAGCTTGTTACATGGAACCAGTAGAAAGGAAGAGGCTAAGAGTGAAGGAGAGCAGATTAGAGGGATTATAAAACCAGGCACGAGGGAAGGACAAATCATCTGTAGTGGAATGAAGAGAGCAGCCTTTCCTGGAGAGAGAAGGAATGAAGGATGGGAAGAGATGCTGGATAGTTTGTAGACAGCATGTAAGACATTAAATAATTACTTACCTAATGAGTTCTCTTTTCTTTGCAAATTAGGAGTCAGGATCTAGTTAGTTCTTGACAATTGGGATTGGACAAATAGTAGACATTTAATAAATATTAAATAAGTAAATAAACAAATAAATAAACAAGGAAAGGCAGAAGATGGCTGGATAGTAAATTCTAGTAAAGTTAAAGCCAATTGGAAGAACATCTCCAGAGAGTAGGAGAATATCCAGGAACAGGAGAGAATACTATTGAAGGCTTGGTGGACACATGGCTCTCATAAGTAAGTAGACACACTCATCTAAGAAGAGGTTGTATGATGGGTTTCCAGCTATTCCCAGACTCCTTGGGGATGGTCCTCGGAGTTACACAAGCATCTATGAATGGCAGTAGGAAAAGATAGTCAGGGAAAGTGACAAGCCAGTGAAAAAAGTAATTGCTCCAAGGAAGTAAAGACAGGTACAGACTCTTACGTTGGGAGGTAGTAAAGTCAGATGTTGATTAGGTAGAAGAATTGGGAAAGTGTGAAGAATTGGGTGAGATAGTCATAATTATAGTGGGTTGTGGTTAGTCTAAATTTTAGAATTATGAAGCAAGATCTTGAAAATGTGTTAATTTGGGGCGTGGTTGGGGTTACCTTTAGTGGAATGGAGAATAGAGATGAAGACTTGTGGAGATCAAGGGGGTGGTGTTCATCTGTGATTATGAATGATGAACCTCCTAATAATACTATCAAATTTCAAATCTGTAATCTGGGCATGGTGATGCCTATCTGTAATCCCAGTGACTCAGGACGCTGAAGCAGCAGTCACAGGTTTGAGGCCACAAACAGCCTATTCAATTTAGCAAGACCCTATCTCAAAAGAAAAAAATAAAGGAGGAGTTGAGAGGATATCTCAGTGGTGGAGCACTTGCCTAGCACAAGGCCCTGGGTTAAATCCTCCAGTACTGAAAAAATATTATGACTCCGTTGATGGGTTAATCCATTGATGAAGTCTGAACCCTCATCCCATCACTTCCTCAAAATCCATCATATGAAAATCAAGACTTTGACTCACGAGATTTTTGGAGAGCATTTTACATCCAAACCTCAACAATATCATTGTTGAGGACAGGATGGTGACAGGATGTGGGTGGACAGACAGACAATCCAGTGGATACTGAAGTCTTTGATGCAGGGCTATGTGTGGAGGGATGTGAGGTGGTAGAGGTAATAGATGGATTGGCTGATAGAAATACTAGGTCTCATCACAAATGATTGGACTTATCTTTAAACTGAAAAGTCTGAATATTTAAATCTTGGCACATATCTGAGATAAATAAACTCCTCTAACTGGCATATAATTAGAAAGCATTGTCAGAAATTTAAGGCCTTGCCACCAATTTGTTTTCTGGTTGCTGGTTCATTGATCTGGAAAATTAGAATGAAGAAAAAAAGCATTGCCTTAATATTGAGTGAAATATTTGCTTTCAGTAAATAACAAACACACAACAAAACCAGGGTGAACTAGCTTTGTTCAGGTGCAAGACAAGGTTTCTCCCTCTCTTTTTTTAATATTTGAAATATGAACACGAGCAAATGGGACAAAGTCTTAGTTGAACCCATTACTGATGGCGACAGCTTCTGTTTACTGCTCTTGTCAAATAAGCACTCATGCAGCATCCAGCAGCTTAATTTTTTTTCTCTGAGTCCGTCTGAAACATGGTTTATTTGCTTATGTTTGGATACTGAGTTCCTAGCACAAGAAAGCATGCACTTATGAGACAACAGGAATCCAGAATTTATCTGCATATGATTGAGTATTTTGAAGCCAATCAAAAACATTTTGAACAGTATGTAATAAAGAAGGCTTGTTTTACTTTGGAGTTTAGGAACTAAAAGGGGAAAGAGGCAAAGAGTGGTTTGTATAGAGAAAAGAGGATTTGTAAGATCTACAAATAATAAGGCCATAATAAAGATGAAGTTGCTACTGCAGAAAGGAAATAAGATTCTCTGAGTTAAAATCTGAGCAGAAGCTATAGCTGCTGCTGCCTTTTCTTCCTCCTCCTCCTTCTCTCCTTTTTCCTCTTCCTCCTCCGTCTCCTCCCCCTCCTCCTCCTCCTCTAGTTCTAGAGATTCAGCCTAAGACCTTGCATATACTAGGCAAACATGCTACTACTGAGCTACATCTAAACCCTTTTATATGTATTTTATTATATCTATCTATAGATATAGATATAGACATCTATCTTTCTATCTATCTAGACATAGAGCCTTGCTAAGTTGTCCAGACTGGCCTGGAACTTGCTACATAGTCCAGGCTGGCACTGAACTTGTGATCCTCTTGATTCATCTGCTGGAGTAGTTGGGATTATAAGTGTGCATCACCACATCTGGCTCAAATCGTGGCTTTTGATCTCTCCCAATCATGAAATCTAGAACAAAGCTATATAATTCCCCCAAGCCTCAGCTTCTTCATGTGTGAAGGAGCCATAATAATCATAAATGAACAGGGTCATGGAGAAAAATAAAGCAACTGTGAATCAAAGGGCCTGGAACTGGGCCTGACATCGGAGGTGCTGGTGTTCTTTCCCCTAAGGATGTTTTACTTAAGGTCATTGAAAGGCTACTAACTTTTCACTGACAACTAGGTAGCTGTTGTTCTGATTTATGTTCAACTTGATCAATTTTCTGTTAGGAGAAACCGTATCTAATTATCACACCAAGTATAGCAACCTGAGCCTCTTTCTATTCTCTTTTTGGATACTGTGCCTACAGCAGCAGTGGCCTGATCAGAACCATGAGGACCCTATTACTGATGGGCAGGTGGAAGCAAAGGGAGGGCCAAAGAGCTCTGCTTCCCATTCTACCGCTACCTAGATTAGTTGGTGCGCATTCCTGTGCAATCTCGTTGGAGATTTGAATTACACATTGTTTGCTAAGCCTGATGCTTGGCCAAAGAGGTACTTAATGGCACTTATGAAAGAACTAATGATCAGATGACACCACCTCTCCAAAGCATCATTATCTTTCTGATGAGTGATCCTTTAAGCCTCACTGTGCTTCTGGTTTCTTTGAAGATCACCGGCTCGGTGTAGACCTCTCTAAAATGTCCATGTTTGAAGATTATACATAATAGCCAGAGAGCTGGGCTTGTTTCACATCTCTACCTTCCAGCAGAAGGGGATGGGGGCTTACTTTGAAGCTGGAAATAAGTGCTGGTTATTGATAACAAGCCTCTATAAATAGTGTGTTCAAGAAAACCCTACCTTGAATCCTGTTTCTTAAAGTATCAGTGAACCATTTACACTTTTCTACTCTATTTCTTTTATACTTAGAAAAAATATTTTTAAAATCTCATAGAGAGGAAAATAATTGAATATTTCATATCAGTTGTACTTCTCCAGTTAGGCCTTTTTGTTTGTTAGTTTTGTTTTGAGATACTGAAATTCACATGGGAGGCTTCCATAATGGTGATGACATAATAACTCACTTACTTCAAGGAAGAAAAAGAACAAACATATTTGGACCCAGGTACTATGTTCTGAAGTTAAGACTTTACCTCTTTCCAGGAAATATTTCCTTGTCAAAAATGGGAAGTGACTCTAGTCAACATTTCAGAAACTTTGAATTTATTTTACAAGCATTTACTAACTGTCTACCGTGTTCAAACTATGTGCTAAGTATCTAAAATACAAAATGAATATGCAATAGTCCCTGACTCCATTCCCTCCCCTGCTTATAGTCTGGTGAAAGAATAAAGACATACAAAAACACATATCAAAATTCAAGAAGAAATATATTTGAGTTATACATATAACATTAAAGAAAGAGAATATTAAGTTATTTATTTCACCTGAGAGAAGCAAGGAAGGGAATTTGGAGGAGGTAAAGTTTGAAGTAAAACTTTGAGCATCTATAGGAGGTCCTGAGTCAATTCAGCATGTGGTGGTGGCCAGTGAAAAGAGGACAGTGTTCCAGAGGGGAGCAATCTATACTGTGGGTTTGAGTATCATATATCAAGTAGTTAAATCAGACTACGTTGTTGTTGTTAGATGCTGTTGAGTGGGAGTCTGACTCATAGGGACCCTATGTACAACAGGCAAAACACTATTGTTAGGGCTTCTCTGCTATTCATAGTTTTCAAGGCTGATGGTTTTTTGGGAGTGGATTGCTGGGTCCTTCTCCGAAGCCTATAGCACCTGGTGTTCCCAGGGGGTCTCCCATCCAAGTACTAAGCAGGTCCAGCCCTGCTTAGCTTTCGAGATCTGATGGGATCCGACACCACAATGCTACAGCTGCACGCAAATCAGCCTATTTTGTTGTTGTCAGGTGCTATCCAGTTAGCATCTGACTCATAGTTACTCTACTGACAACCGGCGAAACACTATTATCAGTGCTTCTCCACTATTCATAGAGTTTTCAATGGCGGATTGATTTTTTGGGAGTGGATTGCCAAGTCCTTCACCCTAAAATCAGACTATAGTGAAGAATAATTGCGCCGAAGAAATGGAAGACAAGGATTAATATTCCGATAAGTTTAATCATGCATTTCCTAAATTCTTAATTTCTAAAGGGCTGGTCCTTTATGCTGACCAGCAGAGGGGCTTCTCTGAGTAGAATGAAGTCGAGAGAAGACCTCCTACTCAAAGGAAATATGCTATCTGCATGTGTACTGATGTCTGCCCCATACACACTTCTATTAGGAGAAACTGACACGGAGATTGTTCAATTTAAAATCCTTATGAATTTATTTGTGCCTTCATTTTCTTTTTGCTTTTAATGATCAGCGAGACATTGTCTACATTATAACTAATATTCTACTGCATTTCTTAGAAATCTACTTTTTAGCTTGATCTTGATGAAGAGGAGACACAGAGTGACTCTGACTTTGGATGGACAAACTATCGTTTTTTGACTTCGCTATGACACAAAAGCATACCCACTGTATTTCACTTTTAGTATACCATTCGATAAATTACATGATGTCCAGTACTTTAATATAAAGCAGGCTTTGTGTTAGGTGATTTTATCCAACTGTAGCCTAAAGTAAGGATGCTGAGCCTGTTTAAATTAAGATAGGCTAGGCCAAGCTGTGATGGTGGTAAGTTAGGTGTAATAAATGCACTTTGACTTAGGTTGTTTTCAGTATGTGAGGGGTTACTGGAAAGCAACCTCATTGTTAATCTAGGAGGATCTTTATTGAGCATGTATTGTGGTATATATGTGATATTGTAATATTATTGGAACATATGATGCATTGTAATCACATCAATGTTAAATTAACATTGTAGTGTACTGTTTATGAGTGGTGCTAGCATGCAGTGTTAGCCCTTTCAACCACAATTTAAACTAAAAAACCTAAGTTCACTTTTATCATTTATATTCTGCCCAAAAATGTGCTAAGAATTTTATGTGCAATATTACATTTATCTCACAAATATCCTCTGATTTTAATTAAGTCATTATTATTATGTAATTTCTGGATATTATTGTAATTACTGTTTTTAGTCTCAGTTTATAAATGGAGAAATAAAAGCATGGGCAGTGTGAATTTTATGCCCAATATCACAGAACTGGCGTGTCACAGACCTGGGATTTAGACCCAAGTTTTTCTAACTTTGGAGCCCATGGTCCTAACCAGTTTGTGGTGTGGATTTTTCCTAAGATTTACTGATGCAAAGATAGCTATCTTTGAATTTTTTCCATTATAACATCATAAGCAGTGTTTATTTATTTATTTTTATGTTTTGCTGTACTGAGGGTGTGGGGCTTGAACTCAGAGCCTGATACATGCTTCGCAAATGCTCTACCACTAAGCTGCACATACAGTCCATTTTTTACTTCTTTAAAAAATTTTGAGACAGAGTCTCCCTAAGTTCCACAGACTGTCTCTGGCCTTGAACTCCATATCCTCCTTCATCCAGCTCCCGAGTTGCTGAGATTCTAGGCATGTGCCACCATACCTGATCCAAACACCACATTCTTCACATGCTATGCCATAAAATGCACAGACAGCATGAGGGAAAAACAAATTCACAATTAAACAAACAAAAAATACTCAAGGTGAATTTATTTATCCTAAGTTCTATCAAAAATGGACCTAGATATAAAGAAATTCTAGTGTAATTTAATTAGATAGTGATACTATTTATGAATATAACATCATAAACTTATTTATAATCTCCCTTTTTACTACTTAGGAATCTTATTCTCAGTGATTGCTCTTTTAATCTTGTGTTCATTCTTGTTTAGAAGATTATTAAGAGGAGAACTTGCAAAGCAAATCTTTAGTGTAGATATCTAACATAAAAGTGACATATGTAAAGGTGGGGCAATTTATTAGTACATTCTTCATTAGGGATTTTCTTGTAAATGTCAAGATAGGAAGCAGGCAAGACATCTCAACTATTTCAGAATTAGGAAAAGCAGCAAGATAAGGAATATAGAAGAATAAGCCAAATGTTGGTGTTGTTGTTAGGTGCCGGTGAGTGGTCTCCAACTCATAATGACCCTATGTACAACAGCCCAAACAGTACTGCTAGTGCTTCTCTGGTATTCACAGGGTTTTCAATGGCTGATTGTTTTTTGGGGAATTGGTTGCTGGGTCCTTCTCCCAAAGTCTACAGCATCTAGTATTCTAAGGCAAGCTCCCATCTAAGTACTAACCAGGCCCGAAACTGCTTGGCTTCTGAGATCTAACAGGATCAGATGCCACAGTGGTATAGCTGCAGGCTAAAAGGTGAGTTGGTTGGTTGGTGCTGTCGAGTCATGTCTGACTCATAGAAACCCTCCTAGGGTTTTCAATGGCTGATTGTTTTGGGATTGTCTCAGGAGTGGATTGCCATGTCCTTCTCCCATTATTTGCAGTGTTGGGAATTGAACCTGGGACCTCAGAGACTGCAGAGAGGCACTCTACCAACTGAGCTAAATCCCAGCCCCAAACCTAGTGTAGTGGCTTATAAATTAATTATCACTATTACATCACTGTTGTTCTGTAAAGCTGAGTTAAGTCAGTAGTATTACTCCCTAATGGTTACACTTGTTCCTATGGTTTGCCTCTTGAATGTCCCCCAAAGTTTCACATGTTAAATGTTTGGTCCATGGGTGGTGCTATTGGGAGGTGGTAGAACCTTTGAAAGGTGGGGCCTAGTGGGAGGTCTTCAGGTTATGGGAGAAGACTCATCTATGGGAGAAGACTCACACTTGAAGGTGATTGTGGGACCCTGGTCCCTTCTGCTCTCTCTTTTTGCTCCTGGCCATGAGGGGAGGAGTTTTGCTCTGCTATGCATGCCCACTATCATGTGCTGCCTTGCCACAGGACAACTGAGCATAAACTGGAACCTCCAAAAGGGTAAGTGAAAAAATAAACCTGTCTTTATAAATTGGTTATCTCGTGTATTTTGTGATAGTGACAGAAAGCTCATGACCCTAATCTGTTTCTGTTTTTAAAAGACCTTCAAAGTCAGACATTAGGAAAGATATATTAACAATAGTTTGGGCTAATATAATTTTCACTATATTCTGGACATTAACTCATGTACTTTTAAAATATTCATATATTTATTCCACTTAAGAATATCCCATGTAGGAATTGTTACTATTCCTACTTTATAGATGAGGAAATTGAAACACACACAAAGAGTTTGTAGCTTGACCAAAATCACATACCTAGAAAACAATGGATCTAGGATTTGAACATAGATAGTCTGGTTGTAAAATCTAGGCTTTAAGAGGTTGTGCTTCTTCCAGAAAATAGCAGCATAGTGTAAAAATTAGATTAACTTTGACAACGTAGTCAAGCCAAGCTAAAGAAACAAAATTGTCTTTGTTCTAAATAAAACTTCTTTCAAATCATGATAACATAAGATGTTTATTTGAGCATTGTCCATTCTCAGGGATATTCTAGAATATTCTTCTTTGCTCTTAGATCTTATAAAGAAATGTCATAGATAAGAAGCCAGTTTAAATTTACACAGTTATTTCAGTGTGCAAGTTTGACATTCTCAGTTCCAATTTGCACAGGTGGCAGAAAAGGCACTATTTGGTCACTTAAACTAAATTCATCTTTTTGAGTTTAAAATGTTTGTGGTTTTCCTCACATACTTTCTCAACAATTTCAAGACTCACCTTTCAAAGTCTTTCTCCTTTCTGGACTAGGAAAGAAAGTTGGGAAATATTGTGATGGCTGCTGAGAAGTGTCTATAGAAGCAAAGTAGAGAACCTTGACTGCCTACAGCTAAGTGTCTGCTTCATTTGGACATATTTTATGAGGTATTTACCATATTTCATCATGATGTGGTGGTCAAATTTTGGTCACCTGTAATTGGCTGAAACTCAGCTGTTTGCTATACTGCTGAGTCAGGATTTGGTTGTTTCTATACTAGATTAGGTTGCAGTTCACTAGCAGGTACTCAACATATGAAGACAACCATAGATCAAATGTAGTTTAATACTACTGAAATGTATTTCTTATTTGGGATTTGCTATTTTTCTTGTACCATCTGCAGCTACTGTAACAAGACTCACCTGTCTTTGGGAACTGTATCTATCACTGATATTCGTGGTTCTATTTTGGCTTCTGGTCTCATGATTCATGACTTTTGTATCTTTTTTTGTCTTAAGTCCACCTACTTTCACCTAATGTCATTGTCATTACTTTTTTGGCCCCCACTGACACATGAAGGTGGTTCTGGCTCTCTCCTCTGCCATATATATTGTTGTTAGGGACCGTGGAGTTGAGTCCGACTCATAGCGACCCTATATACAACAGAACAAAACACTCCCCAACAAGGTGCCATGTCTGGCATTGTGTCAGTGCTTCTCTGTTATCCATAGGGTTTTCAATGGCTGCTTGTTTCGGGATTGCTTCAGGAGTGGACTATACATCCTTCTTCTGTTTTTGTGGTGCTGGGGATGGAACTCTGGGACTCAGAGAGGGCAGAGAAGCGCTGTACCAACTGAGCTAAACCCAGTTTGGCAGGAGGAAGTAAGAACACCACCTCTAGCTCTCTCTGAAATGGACTATTAATAAAAACATGCTAGGATGGAGCATGATCCATGAAAGTCACTATAAGAATTGTTCCTCACAAGACCCTTCTTCCAGGGCCATTAGATATTTGTTAAAAATATTTTTTCAAGTTTGTCATTTATACATCTTTGCTTGTTGCTGTACCCATTTCCTATACCATCTCATGGTTACTTAGGTATACTTTTGCATTTCTTAGAAATACATTGTGTGTGTGTGTGTGTGTGTGCACACGCGTGTGTGTGTCTCAGAGTTTTTTTTTTTTTTACTGTGGTAGAGTTATATATGTGCCAATAACAGAAACCCTTGCTCTAGGATGCCAAAGTTCAAGTTCCATTTCCATTATTTAATAATTCCATACATTAGGCTAATTATTTAACATCTCTGAGCCACAGTTCCCTCAAGTAGGAAAAGAAGCTAGTAATGATATTTTCTTCATGATGTAGATGGGAGGATGAAATAAATCTATATATTTAGGCACTTTGAACAGTACTGACCATGCCGTTAAACCTATTATAAATGTTAATCTTACTCATTGTACTGATCCCTCTGTTTACAATGGAACTTTTCCATTTCATTTCTGTCATTAAAATGCATCCCAGCCTTTAAGACACACCTCAATCTCATCTGTTTTTGGAAGGCTCTCATGAAAAATATCTAGAATCCCTCCATTATTGCCCAATATATCATTCATAACATTTACATAGTACTTATGACATTTAATTCTAATTGTTATTTTACTTACTGACCCCATTAAATTGACATAATTGAGAGCATGATATTTATCATTGTATTTTCAGCCTTTTGCATAAAGTATAGCAAATAACAGGCACTCATGCATATTTACTTAATGCATCAATGAAGTGAAGTTTCCTTGCCATCATTCAGTCTAAAGTAATGAGCACATATATGTAAATATAGACTTCTTGAGCAAAAGTAGCTGATATGGCTCATCAATGTGCACACAGAAGCATATGATCTGTCTGCCTCCTCCCTCTCACCCCATCTCCTGCAAATCTTCCCTTTGCTCAAGCTGCTCTAACCATGCTCCTGTATGTCTTGAAAATATCAGCACCTTTCTTGGAGACTTGACATTTACTCTTCCTTTTTCTTGAGATATTTTCCTCAGGTGTCTTCATAGCTTGCTCTCACATTTGGCGCAGTTATCTGCTCCAGTGTCACATTATGAGAGAGATCTCCCATGACTACCTCACCTCCATTCTTTCCTACTCCCAAGCAACACTCAATACCCTGTTTATTTTTTCTGAAGCATTTAATATATCAACTAATGTACTTTTTTTAGACCATGACTTTCCATTAGATTGCAAGTTTCATGATGTCATCCACTTTTTCATAGTTGTGTCTTCAGCTATCAAAATGGTGCCTGGCACATAGCTATTAAACCAATGGCTGAGTCAATGCATGGAAGGCGTGTGAATGAAACATGGCATGGAGATTAAGAGGCTCAAACCATTCTTCTATTTGTGATGACTTCATGACAGTGTGGCTGAGAGCAGTCCTGCAGCAGGTCTTCAACTGTCCCCATAGGACTTTGTCTTCAGTAACAAACTAAAAATTTAAAGGCTAAGAAATGACATTTTACCTGCGCTTTGAATAGCTGACTTAGTGTTTCTCCTCACATATTTCAGGGATCCATGGAGAATCTGTGCTTTCTATTTTTCCTCTAATTTTCTTACTCCCACCAGATGGCACTATGCTTTCAATATTTAGAACTGCAGATACGTTTCAGTTTTCTTTGTTCTTCATACTATTTGAACCTTTGTACTCAAAGAATGGGTTAAAGATGTATGTGGAACTAACAGTTCTATATATGACTCCTCTAAAATAAAAAGTGACTGGGTGATACTTGGTGGAATATTTGTAAAAACTAAACTAAAAAGAAATAGGGACATTTTCTTTCCACATCAAAAGCTGAAATAAATATGATTGAAGTAAAAATTAATGTAGAAATGTTATCACATCCTCCCAGTGCATAACTAAAGTGAATACATAATGATAAGTAAATCAGGATAGGCATGGCACACATGTAAACACTCAATACTATACCTTTTATATCATCTAATATGTCAGCTAAATTTGGCAGACAGCTGCTAAAGTCAGGTTTGATGAAAATGATTAGTGTACCTTACACTGTGGGGCAGCCCAACTGCTAGAATATTTCAGAATGTTCTTTAATCATAGAAGAAAAATTTGTAATTATTTCCCTTACATACGGAGAGAAGCACATTAGGTGTGTCTTTTTGTTATTCAATTCCAGGTTTGTATAGACAAACAGAAGAAATATAGAAATCAGCATGATTTTCCCTTAATTTACATAGAATTGTAACTAGCCTGGGTAATATGCTTTCCAAACTTTTATTTACTTAAAAAATGTCTTCAAAGTAGTTGTAATAATTCCAAGGTTTCACAACACATTACACAGTCAGCAATTTGAAAATCTTTGATATTTAAAAATATCTAGTTTAGAATTCTCTGGAGTCATATCATAGCACCCTAGCATCCAATCCTATCTAATCTCAGAAGCTAAGCATGGTCAGCCTGGTTAGTCCTTGGATGGGAGACTGACTGGGAATACTAGGTGCTGCAGGATAGGGAGAAGGACCTGGCACTCCACTCCTGAAACAATCAGCCATTGTAAGCCCTATGAATCGCAGAGAAGCAATGACAATTGTGCCAAGCACAGTGTCAGAGAGTGTTTCATTCTCTTGTACATAGGGTGACTATGGGTCATACCTGACTCGACTGCACCTAACAGCAACAACATAAAGCTTAGAATCATCTCATTAAGGTGTAAAACCAATGATTCTTGGAATATTTAAGTTTTATTTCATCCTATTATTATCTTTGGATGGGGGTTTAGTTCTGTTGGTAGAGTGCTTCTCTGCATTCTCTGGGGTCCTGGGTTCAATACCCAGCACTGAAAAAATGGGAAAAGGACCTGATAACATGGTCCTGAAAAAAATCCTGGAAAGAAATCTGCCATTGAAACCCTATGAATAGCAGAGAAGCATTGATATAGTTTTGGACATGGCACAGTGCTGGGAAGTCTTTCATTCTGTTGTACACAGGGTCATTAAGACTTAGATTCAACCCCACAGTACCCAACAGCAACAACAAGCTATTATCTTCAGCTTTCCGGTTTATTGGAGTATAAGTGCACAGTTCTTTAGAGATCTCTCTGTTCACTTCTCTCCATGCATGTTTGGTTCATGTGTGCTGCTGTGATGCTGAAGGCTATGCCATTGGTATTAGAAATACCAGCATGTTCATTCCTGGTGCACAGGTTACAGGTGAACTTCCAGACTAAGACAGACAGAGAGTAGGACATGGCAGCCCACTTTCAAAACAATTGGCCATTGAAAGCCCTATGAATAGCAGAGAAACACTGTAAGATATAGTGTCAACATATGAGCCCTCTAGGTTGGAAGGCACTCAAAATAAAATTGGGAAAATGTTGCCTCCAAAAAATAGAGTAGACCTTAATGATGAGAATGAAGTAAAGCCCCAGGGCCTCAATTTGCTGATGTGGCAAGACTCAAAATGAGAAGGAACAACTGTAAACATCCATTATTAATCAAAACATGAAATGTATGTAACATGAACTCTAGGAAAATTAGAAATCATCAAGAGGGAAATGGAGCACACAAATATTGACATTTTAAGTACCAGGGAGCTCAAATGGACTGGCATTGGCCATTTTGAATTAGGTAATCATATGATCTACTATGCTGGGAATGACAACTTATGGAGAAATGAGGTTGTAGTCATCATCAAAAAGACATCTTGAGATCTGTCCTGAGGTACAATGCTGTCAGTGATAGAATAATATCCATATGCCTATAAGGAAGGTCAGTTAATATGACTATTATGCAAATTTACACACCTACCACAACAGCCACAAATGAAGAAAGGGAAGACTTTTACCAGCTTCTGTAGACTGAAGTTGATCAAACATGCAATCAGGATGCACTGATACTGGTGATTGGAATGCAAAAGTTGGAAACAAAGAAGAAGGTTTGGTAGTTGGAAAACATGGCCTTGGTGACAGAAATAGTGCTGGAGATTGCATGGTAGAATTTTCTTAGACCAATGACTTTTTTTATTTCAAATACATTTATTCACCAACATAAATGGTGACTATACACATGCAATTCACCAGATGAAACATACAGGAACAAAAATGACTACATTGGTGGAAAAGGATGATGGAAAACCTCAATATTAGAAGTCTGAACAAGACCAGGTGCTGATTGAGGATCAGACCATTAACTGCTCATATTCAGGTTCAAACTGAAATTGAGTTAGAATGAGTCTGTGACAGTCAAAGTATGACCTTGAGTGTATCACACATGAGTTCAGAGACCATTGCAAGAACTGATCCAACGTGTTACACATTAATGATAGAAGAATAGATGAGTTGTGATATGATATCAAACATTATTCATGAGGAAAGCATAAAGTTATTTAAAAGACAGGAATAAAAGAGAACCAAATTACACGTCAGAAGACATTCTGAAACTTATCCTTCAACATTGAGTAGCTAAAGTAAAAAGTAGAAATCACAAAGTTAACTAAACAGAAGATTTCAAAAGGAAGCTCAAGAAGACAAAATCAATAGTTGTAATAACATAGGCAAAGAGCTGGAGATATAAAACAAAAAAGGAAGAACACACACTGTTTTTCTCAAGCTTAAAGAATTGAAGAAAAAAATTCAAGCCTTGATTGGCAATAGTGAAAGACTCTAAAGGGAAAATGTTAAATGACACAGGAAACATCAGAAGAAGATGAAAGGAATATGTACAGCCATTATGCAAAAAAGAATTGGTGGATGATCAACCATTTCAAGAGGTTGCATATGATCAGGAGCCAATGGTGCTGAAAGAAGAAATGGAAACTGCCTTGAAGAAATTGGCAAAACACAAAGTGCCAGGAATTGATGGGATACCAATATAGATGTTTCAATAAACAGATGCAGGAGTGGAGATGCTCACTTGTTTATGCCAAGAGATTTGAAAAACAGCTATTTTTCAACTGACTGGAAGAGATCCATGTTTGTGCCTATTCCCAAGAAAGAGGATCCAATCCAATGAAGAAGTTATTGAACAGTATCATTAATATCATGTACAATTAAAATTTTACAAAAGATCCTTCAAAAGTGACTACCGAAATGTATAGCAAGGAACTGCCACAAAGTCAACCTGGATACAGAAGAGGTCATGGAACATCATTGATGATGTCAGATGGATTGTGACGAAAAGCAAAGAATACCAGGAAGATGTCTATGTTTTATTGATTATGCAAAGGCATTTGGCTAAGTGGATCACAACAAATTATGGATAACATCGCAAAGAATGGGAATACCAGAACACTTAATTGTTCTCAGGAGGAATCTGTACATGGACCAGGAGGCAATCACAGGTACAGAACAAAGAAATACTATTTGTTTTATGTTAGGAAAGGTGTCCATCCAGGCTGTATCCTTTCACCATACCTTGTCAATCTCTGTGCTGAGCAAATAATCTGGGAAGCTGGATTATATGAAGAACTTGGCATCAGGATTGGTGAAAGATTCATTAACAACCTGTGCTATGTAGATGACACAACTTTACTTGCTGACACTGCAGAGGACTTGGAACATTTACTGATGAATATTAAAGAACACAGTCTTCAGTATGGATTGCAACTCAACATCAGGAAAACAAAAATCCTTACAACTGGGTCAGTAAGCAACTTCATGAAAATGGATATTGATATTATTCAAGCTTTTCTTTTACTTGGTTCTACAAGCAGCACCCATGGAAGCACCAGTCAAGATATCAAAAGATGCATTGCATTAGGGAAAAATGTTGTGAAAGACCTCTTGAAAGTGTTGAAAAATAAACATAACACATTGAAGACAAAATTGCACCTAACTCATCCTATGATATTTTCAGTTGCATCACATGCTTGTGAAAGCTGGACATTAAGAGAGACAAGACAAGAATTGATGCTTTTGACTTCTAGTGCTGGTGATGAATATTGAATATACCATGAACTTTCAAAAGAACCATCGGGTCCATCCTAGAAGAACCACAACCAGAGTGGTCCTTGGAGGTAAGGATGGTTCTATTATGTCTTATGTATTTAGGACAAGTGGGACAGGTGTATTTGTCAGGTGGGACCAATCCTTGGAGAAAGGCATAATGTTTGGGAGATCTGGGTGGGCCAGTGACAACAAGGAAGACCTTTAACTAGTTGAACTGACACAGTCTCTGAAACAATGGGCTTAAACATAAAAAGGATCATGTGCATGGCACAGTGTTGGGGAATGTTTCATTCTGTTGTACATAGGGTCACTATGAGTCAGACTACTCAGTGGCACTTAACAACAACAACTTTATTAGTGTTGAGTATTATTGTCCTCTTATTTGTAAATTGCAAAGTGATCTATTAGAAATTATTAGAAAAGAGGAAACCAGACTTTAAGAGGTGAAAAAAGTTTAAAGATAATGGTAGAGAAGAAGATGGCAGTGAAGCCTTTCAGATACTGAAGAACAATATAAAGGACAGATAGTACCTTTGGACTTGAGCTTTAATTGAGAACTCTGCTGGTATCTGTTGGAGAGATGGATCCGAGATGTATATTAGGAGGGCTCTTCCAGGCAGATTCTATTAAGAGTGGTTGGAGAAGTTAACGAGGAAATTCTGTTCCTATGCTATAAACTGTTTATAGTGCATGGATATGCATAGATATGCATGGATAACTATCCAAGTACTGTATTAACAATGATAACAGAAAATTAATTTATAATAATTTGAATAGGAATTTGAATTATCAGCCTACTGGGTTAAGTATTAGTGCCAACTCTACTAAAGCTACTTGAAATTAATAACTTGTAAGCATTAATTTAATTTATAATAAAAAATGTTATGCACAGAAAAGTTAAGGGGACATCTTCAAGGAAAAAAATTAAAACATAAATGACTACTGACTCATGATGAAATATTGTAGCCTAAAGTATCTGTAACACTTAGGCAGAATACTCCTCAGCAAAGCCACTTAATTGACTTATCCTTTTGATAGATTATTTTTCTTGAATCAATCAAAATCTGCTGCTGCTGAAACTTGATCTCAGTGACATAATAAGAAAACAGCACCTCATACATTATAATTATGCTGCCCAAATGTTTCCATATACAATGAAATTATATATCCTCCCACTTAAAAATGAGTTTGTTTTTGCTGGAGCAACCATTTTTTAAAAATAATAATAATAATAAAATGATTATTAGTTGAGCATGATGGTGTGTACCTGTAGGCAGAAAGGTCTCTCAAGTTCTAGGCCAGCCGGGACTACATAGGGAGACCCTGTCTCAAAACAAACAAACAAACAAACAAATAAATAAATATTAGAAAACATGGAAAAAGTGACTATTGACTTCCTCGGTTTTGAGAAATGGGTCAAGTTTTATGGTTTTATGGAAAAACTTAGGTCAAAATATATTAAAGAAGTCTTAAGAGTTCAGAGGCATAAAAAAATCTGTTTTTCAGGACTTCTTCAATTTTTCAGAAAAGAAAATTTTTCTTGGATTCTAAGTTTTCTTTGGGATAAGAATTTACTTAGTAACTGGAAAACAATTTTGATGACATATTCTTAAAGAATATTGAGAACTTACCTGTATATCATATTGATGGCACTATCGTATATGGGCTCAGCTCTGGTCACTGTACAATTATGTTTGGCAGTGTTGGCTGAATAGTACTAAAAATTGCTTCAATGTGGAAATCAGAATAGAGGGAAGTTCACTCTTTTCACCATATGAGAATATAATCAGTTGACCCTCTGCAACCCGGAAGAGGACCCTCACCAGAACCTGTGTTGGATTTCTGATCTCATACTTCCAGCCTTTAAAATTGCAGAACTAGAGCTTCACTAGTTCACACATCACCTTTGTCTTACTGAAAATACCCTTGACCAGCAATAAGAAAAAAACGGGAGGGAACATACTGTAATTTTAACTGCAAGTCTCAGGTTTCTTTTGATGCTGCACACTGGACTTGAGCAAATGGAAAGAAGGTCTGACACAGAATGTGGTTCAGTTGAATTATTCGCTTTAGTGAGATGAAAAATGTGGAACATAAAGTCAATACCACTCCTATTTTATGAAGGAGAAAACCAAAATTCTGAAAATGACAACAAGATCCCCATAGCCCTGTAGTGAAATCAGATTACAACCACTGATCACTTGGCTAGAGGAGTACAGTCCCTGTGGTACCTTTACAGGAATTACTGACATATCAATTCATTTCTAAGGCTTTGACCTCCACATGCCTCTTGGATCTTACAAGAGTCAAAGTAAACATAAAGAAACAAGGGAAGGAATAAGTACAGTCTATTGGTTTATTACAGTGCCTTGACCTTCTGGATAAACATTCAAAGGAAGTAAGAGGCACCTAGAAAGGATTGGAAAAGATGTCTGCATAGGTTTATTTCATTAGTCCCAAGAAAATAGATAAATAGAAGACAGAGAAAGAGTCAGAAAGTTTTCTCTGAGATTTCTCTGATAGTATATTCCATTGATCTCCCTGGAGGGGAAGAGCCACATTCCTATTTAACCATATACACAAAATATCCAAGGGAATGTTGGACTCTAGGAAAGGAATCTTTCCCTCTCCCTCTCTGTTCAACCTCAACCTCAACCTCTTTTTACCTAAAACCTGCCTAATATGGGGAAGCAAAAGAGTGCTTATCTAAATTCCAGGACACAGGCTGTTTGAATATGTTTCCAAAGAGTAAAATTTAGAAGGAGAATTATAAATATACTTATATTAATTGAACACAGTCATCTATTTTTTTCTGGTGCTCTTGGGTGTTGTTTTTATAAGTCAAAGAAGTAAAATGCAAAGGTATGTGCTGTGAAGCCCTTGATCTGGAATAGAAAACAAGATAATTTGTTTTACTTGGTTTGAGCTTCTCTTAGGACTGCATTACACGACCTTCTCCCAGGATACATCTTTGCATCTTGCTCCTCAAAATTCAGTGTTGGTATTTGGGCCTCCAGTTGGGCTAATTAGAAAAAAATTATCTGGAGTTTTCTCCTTATCTGATCCTGCATTGTTCTTGAGCATTTGATTAGGTTGTTCTGAAATTCTTGAGTTCTCTAACTACCATTTTGCCACTGTCATAAAAACATTTCTTCATTCTGCCCTTATTTTATTGTTTGAAATGATAAATTGATGCATTTGATAATATCTGGTTGGTCACTTAGAGTGCACTCAAATACCAAGCTTCTTTTCTGAACCATGGCTGACTTTGAGTCATAATTTGCTAAATCAGGAACCTAACACTTTAAAGCTGTAAGAAAAATTTCACCTGATTATTAGTACAGAATCACAATAATGCCTGAAGACAGTATTGGCTGGGTATATATACTCTCCTGTCCTGAGTCATGTATGGGTGTCTTCCTGTTCAGGCCTTGCTAGGCTGCTCAACCTTTACAAGAGGATGCCAATGTTATACCTAGGTTTTCTGAATGCATGTACAAGCATACATTATAAGCTCAATTGGCAATCTAGAATAGTTTCATTTGAGCCAACTTTTATAGCATTCACTGCTTAATATATTTTTACTTAATACCAAAAGTCAGCTAAGAGAATTAGTGTTTTTTGAGACTAAAGAACAATTAGACTACCAATTCCTCTAAAATAAACTTTAAAAAAACTTATTATTATTTTTAATATTAAATATTTATTTTCCAATAAACTTTATGCAGCACTGTAAGGATTAAAAATGAATTGTTTCCTATCTGGAACCCAATATCTTCCACTGGAACACATTTTGAAACTATTGCTATAGTGATCCTAGGTTCTCTCATTGGATTGTCTAGCAGAACAGACACTGCAAAGATGGACAAAATTGTTCTGGCTTCCAGTAGAACAGTTTTTATTGAATTAAAAATTGCCCAGATTATAGTGGTTTGCGTGGAGAGACAAGAAGCAGCCTTCTTTTGTTGTTTAATGTTGTTGAAAGTACTATGTATTATATTGCATGACTTGTTATGTATAGGACCTACAGCTTAAATTTCTTTCCAGTCTGGCTATGGGGAGAAATCTATTTATATCTAATGGATTCTGAAGATTATATAACTGATTCATCTCTGGACAGCATAAACGGATATTTCTGGTTCTTCTGTAAAACTTAAGTAGGACTTAATGGTTTGTACTAAGCTAACTTTTGGCTATAACATTTCTTTCATAATTTCCTTTTTTTCTTTAGGCTTTTCATATCTTTGAGGACCTACTGTTTAATATATCACTTTCTTTCTGTGTGTTATAGTTAATTTTTGATGTTTTAACCATACCACTCTGACACATTCAGCATGATCCATCAAAGTGTGTTTATATAAATTTGAGTATTTATATGTGTACAGACATATTATATGCTCTGAATGTTTATCTAAAATTTAGTATTCAATATATATGGACATATGCAGATGTTTATAAGACAAATACAAAATATTAATCTGGGATTTCTTGTAAGAACATTATAGTCAGCTTGATATATTGTTTCATGCTGTATGAATTTTCTTCAATATGTTAAATCAGAAAATTATAAAACTTGAAGTAATGAACAATTGGAAAGTTTATGTACACTTTAAGAGATTAAATTTGATACTTTTCTATTAAATTAACCAATTTTGCAGCATTATTTTTGGGGCTACCCATCTTTACTAGTATAAAATACCACTTTTATTATATGCTAACTTCATTTTTCAGAAGCTGGGGATTTTGTAGCCCAACAAGGAGTCTCTGCTTCTTTCTTTGACATACAACTCTGATTTTGAGCTAGGCAAATTGTCACCTAAAATGAAAATCTGTATTTCTACCCCTCCTTACAGCAAGGTGTGATCACATGACTAGATTCTGGCCAATGTGATGTCAGCAAGATTGTGCTGTGGATCATTTAGGAAGGATAAGGAGAAATAAGTCATCAATGAGCAGCCACTCTTATATTCTTTTGCTTTTACTTTTGTTTCTCACCTGGATTATGGCAATGATGAATAGTGTTCCAGGAAGTATATTAAGGCAAAATGTAATTTGGAGGATAGATGCCACGCACTGCGGATGGAGCCACATACTGAGAGTGTCTAGGTAGAAATTCCCAGCTTTTCTTAAAATATTAAGTGTGTATTAATTGTACAAAGTGGTTGGTTTCATTTTGACATATTCATACATGCATATAACATACTTTGATCATACTCATCCCACCTTTCCCTTACTTACTCCTCTTCCCCCTCTTCCCGGTCCATTTCCTCTTTCCTGACAATGCCCCTTCCACTTCCATATCTTCCTTTTTTCCTCTAGGCTCCATATATGAGAGGAAATATGCAATACTTGTCTTTCTATGTTTGAACACTACAGTTTATGATGACACTATAGAGCTGCCTTGCCCATCCTAACCTTTTCACCTCTAGATTTTTTTTATGTAGAATACAAGTACAGGTATTCCATTTATACCCTTGTTCATTGGGACTGTTCTCTTAAGTTTCAGAACTTCTTCCCATCAGTTTGAGCTTTTTTATTCAAATTATTGAAGCACTTTAGTGCATTTTAATAATTGGTAGTATATTCTACTCCAAAATTATTTTGGCCATTTTAACCAAGTTTTTCAATTGCACAAGCTTCAGTAATATTTTTCTGTTTGTAAAACATTTTTTCATTGATTTTTATTATAATTATGTTTGTGGCATATTAATAAGGAAAAACAAGTATGTGTACATTATTGTTTTCAGCTGAAATATTACATTGCTGTTCTTCATTTGCTTGAATATGTGATCCAATAAAGTTTTGTAATTTATTTAGATTCTGCACATTTCTTCATGAATTCATTGTAAAGTATTTATAATATTTGCTATTATGAGCAATGTATTTTCACTTAGATTTTCCATAGGAAGCTATGAAATTTATGTTAATTTGGTAATTAAATAGTTAATGTATGAGTTTTCATCATATTTTAGTTGATTTTCTTAAATTTCCTTAACAGAAAACAATATAATGTGCAAATTATTATAATTTTACTACTTTTTTCTGATAGTTATTTGCTTGGGTAGCTTTTTTTGTATAATTATGCTGATAAGAATGTCCACAGAATGTACATTCATTAATAATGGTGATGGTAGTATACTCCTACTTTTCCTGACTTTAAAAATAATTCTATTTTTTTATGATGGTTTTCATTTAATTTTTTACTATGCTGGGGATGAATCATCTTACTTTGCTATGTCTTCATTTGTATTGAATTGATAGAAGAAACATTTCTATAATATAATCATTTTCAGTCTCATGGATCTACTAGACAGATGTTAATTATTTTGAGTATCATATTTTATTTGATGTTTTAATTTATTTGGTAAATATTTATCATACCAATTCCCTTTTCACTGTTTTTGTTGTTGCTTTTAGGTGCCATTGAGTCAGGTCTGACTCATAGTGATCCTCATAGGGTTTTCAATAGCTAATTATTTCGAGAATGCTTCAATAGTGGACTGCTACATCCTTCTCCCATTTTTGCAATGCTGGAGGTAGAACCCAGGTCGTCAGAGAGTGTGGAGTAGCACTTTACCAACTCAGCTAACCCCATAGTTTTAGAAATGTATAATATCTACCAAGTAGTTAGATCACTGTTTAGTATTATGACCTTTTATTGGGTCTTCTGTTTTTTTTCTTCAAAAATTTCTTCAGTTTCCTCATTTGATGTCTCTTATTAACATGGCTTGTCTAGATTTGTATAGGAGTATATAATGGAATGGCTCTTTTAATCAATGTTGATGGTTAGGGGTAATTTTCTCATGGTTCCTTCAACAATGCACAAGACCTGGAGGTAGAGAGAGCTTCCTTGGAGTATAAATGTTGTCTTTTGGATTTGGAAGCTCTATTTGACTTCTTTTTAGCAATTTGTCTTTGAGAAAGAAGAAAATTTCAATACACAGCAGGAATTCAGCCATGCTACACCAGAAGTATCAATACTTGAACAATACTTGATCCAGAAGAAAGCTTGATAGGTTTTCTTTG
>VMDO01028552.1:0-23802 GCA_007922755.1 Pedetes capensis
TGCATTTCAGATTTGCATTTTCAGATTTGCTTGTCTGTATGAACTATCCAAGCATCAGTATCATTATTTATTCACTCTTGTTTAATATGATTGCTAATAACCTAAAAATTGATAAAAAATAAATTAATAAAAATGGTAAATCTTCTTATCCTGTTCCAAAATTTTGTAGTAAATCAACACTATCTGAAGGTAATCTTAGTATCTTGGACTTAAGCCAGATGTGGTGGCCCAGGACTAACCTCAGAGCTCAGGATGCAGAAGCAGGAAGATGGTGATTTTCAGGCCCATCTGAAAAAAATAGCCTGAAGACGTAGCCTGTGTAACTTAATGAGACCCTGTCTCAAGATTAAAAAAATAAAATAGAAATTAGTGGGGGTGCAACTCAGTGGTATAGTATTTGCAAAGTATGTGTGAGGCCCTAGGTTCAACCACCCAGTACCAGAAACAAAAAGTTCTTGAGAAAAGTTTCTTAAAATTATAAAAAGTTATATGGGCATTTTCTACCCATATAAAACTATTATTTCTGCTAGATGCTGTTGAGTCAAGTCCTACTCTTAGCAACCCTATATAAAAAGAAGGGAACACTACTCAACACTGTGCCATGCCTGGCACTATTTTCAGTGTCTCTCTACTATTCATAGGGCTTTCAATGACTTATTGTCTTCTGGGAGTAGGCTGCCAGGTCCTTCTCTCAAGCCTACAGCACCCAGTATTCCCACACAGCCCCCCATCCAAGGACAAAACAGGCCTGGTCCTGCTTAGCTTCTGAGATCTGATGTGATCACATGTGAGTGTGGTATGGGAGTAGACCATATAAAACTACACAAGTTATATGGGAGACTATTAGCTTCCAACTATTAGAGATTTTGACAGTTAAGCCATAAATAATATTTTATAAGTGTGTCTCTCTGCACGATGTCTAGATAAATGTCTGGTCTCCTGTCATACATGTGAATTTCCCATCCCTATTCACTTTTCCAGGTGTGAACCACACCTTAGAGAAGGCTGTGTACAACAACCCTTCAGAGCTGAGCAGACCTTCAAGTTTTCCTGGTGGCAACTAGGGAACACTTGTCTGCACGCCTGGACGCTGACCAGCAGACCGTTGACTTAATTACCCTGCCACAGAGCCAACATTTTAATGCTATGGAAAATGGAGATTTCTCACACTTTTTTTATTCTTTTTTTACACCACCACCTTAATCTGACTAAATAAATCATTTAAATTACTCATACTATAACTACTTTTGCAATGGTCTCCCACATGATCCTTCATTAGCTAAAACAATTCTCCATGAAGCAAACTAATTAAGTATCTCTAGTTCATTTTAAAAGTTTGTAAAGGCACAGGGCTGGGGATGTATCTCAGTGGTAAAGTGCTTGTCTTGCATGCATTTTTGCAATTTGATCACTAGCATCACACACACACACACAAAGAAAAAAGTTTATAAAGCCTCCCTCAAATTTGAAATTATTTCCTGAGTACAGAGCCATGAAAGATATATATTTGAAAAGAAAATAAGAATATTTAAGGAAAACTTGTGCTGCCAATGCAAAAGTCCACCTCACCTAAGGCACTGGCCTTGATTTAGGGGAAAGATTTTATCACTTACTTTTGGCACTTTTCAGTAAATTCATTCAAAATTAAATAAAGACAGTTTAGGGACAAATTTTGTTATGAATGAAGCCATTTAACCATCTGTGAATTTAGGAGAGAAATTAAAATATTGGTTGAGCAGTTTGAACAAAATGGGTTTAGTGAGACATAAGGAAAAAAAATATGTTTCTAAAACTGACTTTCAGGCCTCCAGCGTTCCTCTCCCATCATCTAGAAGATATCTCAAACACATTCTGTGAGATTCTGGTCAGTCTGACCTATTGACAATCATTTTAATTTTCAGGCTTTAGTAATCCTGAAGGCCTAAGGTGAGATGGTCCACCATCCATCCACTTCAAAACTTGCTTCTCTCCAGACCTGGTTCTGATGCAGGACAGGCAGCTGGAGAGAAGAGGGCAACCTGGTGGATGTCCCCACGCTCCATGTTATAGACCTACCTACTTAACTACCAGGATAGGTCCCCAGGATCAGGGCCAAATGGGAGCCCAGGTAAACTGATGACCAAATTAGTGTGACAGATAGTTGCTCCATGATAAATGCTCCAATTGCAGTCTTAAGATAGGATTAAAAACGCAAACAACAATCATTTAAACAGAAAAGCAGATAGGAAAAATTTTAAGACAAAAGTAATTAAAGCTTAAGACACTAACAAACTTTAATGTGCATATTTATGTAGTTAAGAGTGGAATTCAGGAAGAAAAACAACATTAGGCAGGAAGAAATTTCAAAAAAGCTGAATGACTAAAAATGCAACATATGTAAAATATAAAGAAAAATTGAATGCTCATAGCATTACTGTCTTATTAGTACAGAGAAAATATCAAGAGATTTAATAATGAAGTGAACAAGGAAGGTAGATATAAGTTAAAATACACATAAGCCTATGATTGGTGGAAAGAAAATTTATTGATTTATTTTTGACATTATGTTCAGTATGTTTGACAAAAGTTTTCATTGAAGCCAACTGTGTGCCTGTAATTCTAGGGATACAGGAGACTGAGACAGAAGGATCATGAGTTCAAGGTTAAAGGCAATCTGTGAAATTTAGCAAGGCTCTATCTCAAAAAAAGAAAATAAAAAAGCAGGGGGGCTGAAATATGATTGGTGGATAGAGCACTTGCTTAGCATACTGAGGCCCTGTGTTCAACACTCAACTACTTACTGTAAAGGAAAAAGAGGGGGAGGGAGAGCGGGGAGAAGAAGAGGAAAAGAGAGAGAGATTGAGAGAGAGGGAAAGAGAGAGAGGGAGAGAAGTTTTCATTGTAATCAATAAAATAATATGAGTATATAACTCAAACTATTAGAGGGAAACAATGAAAGAAAATTTAATCAATTAAATGCAGAAAAGAACAAAAGAAATAAAGATGCATAAATAATTTCAAATATATCAGTAATCTCAGTCAACACAGATGTACTAATATTTAAATCTAAAAAATACTGAATGTATAGTTGAGTTTAGAAAAAAGAGTTAACTATACCAGGTTTATATGAAACATATATAAGCCAAAATATCACAGAAATATTACAAATAAAAGACAAAAATATACCAGATAAATATTACCAAAAGAAGTCTGGGATATAAATGACATGGACTGCATGCTTAAAATTAATTTCTAGATATCACTTGGGGTACTTAATACAGACTTAAAAATACAACTTATCAAGAAGGTGTGATACATCTAGTAATGGATATACTTACAAATAAAGTATTGAAATGTAAAAGAGCAAAAGTTGGCCTGTAAATTATTTGATAAATCTACTATATGAGGAGGCTAAAACTCTATCTCAAGCAGAAGAAAAATAAATCAAGTGTATAGAAGACTGGAACATAATTACTTGAGATTATGTTACATTGGTGATGTTGATAGGTGCCTTCAAGTCAGTATCCAACTCATAGCGACCTTACGTAAAACAGGCGAATCACCATTGTCAGTGCTTCTCTGCTGTTCACAGAGTTTTCAATGGTGGATTGATTTGGGGAATGGGTTGCCAGGCCCTTCTGCCAAGCCTACAGCACCTGGTGTTCCCAGGCAGTCTCCCGTATATGTTACATATAGATGCATATATTTGCATAAACACATGATACCCACATAGACATTTCTGTTGTGACACCCAATACCTGAAGAATATGTCATTTTTTTCACAAAAAAGATTTATGAAATATGACCATTAATAGATCATAAAAATTAATTAACTACTAATAGGTTTTGTCACTTCTAAAGACCTAACGTTCCACCGCCTATGGAAGATAAGTTAAAAATCAATCATAAAATGCTGACAAAAATACTTTTCTGTTGTTGTTAGGTGCCATCGAGTCAGTATCCAACTCATAGTGATCCTAAGGAGAACATATGAAACACTATTGTTAGTGCTTCTTGGCAATTCATAGAGTTTTCAATGGCTGATTGTTTTTTGGAGTGAATTGCAAGGTCTTTCTCCCATGATTACAGCACCTGGTGTTCCCAGGCAGTCTCCCACCCAAGTACTAACCAGGCCTGACTGTGCTTTGCTTCTGAGATCTGACAGGATTGAAAGCCACAGTGGTATGGCTACAGGCCTAAAAAATACTTTAGGAAATTAAAAGTATACATGCCTTCAAGGAAGATGATACATTGAATGACTTGCAATTATGCTCACCAAATACACATAAATAAATCAACTTTAAAAAACTTTAAAAAACTACTTATTTTCTTTACATAAATTTCAAAAAAAGAGAAATTTAAAAATACAATATGATATGCTACAATATGATATGCGACAGGTGCTGTGGTGTCTGTGTCTGACTCATAGCAACCCCACCTACAATTGCTGAAACACTACTGTCAGTGCTTCTCTGCTATTCATAGGCTTTTCAATGGCTGATTGTTTTTTGGGAGTGGGTTGTTGGGTCCTTCTCCCAAGCTTACAGGCCCTGGTGTTACCAGGCTGTCTCCCATCCAAGTGCTAACTAGGTTTGACCCTGCTTAGTTTCCAAGATCTTAAGGGGATCGGAGAGAGTGCAATATGCATATACATATATACATATACATCCCATGTGTCTGTCAGCTTGTCTTGCTATAGGGGCTTGCATGTTGTTGTGATACTCAAAGCTATGCCACCAGTAATTCAGATACCAGCAGGGCCACCCATGATGAATAAGGTTCAGCTGAACTTCCAAAGTAAGTCAAACCAGGGAGAAGGACCAGACAGTCCACTCCCAGAACAAATAGCATTTCAGAACCCCTATGAATAGCAGGGGCTGGGATTTAGCTCAGTTGGTAGAGCTCTGCGCTGCAGTCTCTGAGGTCCCGAGTTCAATTCCCTGCATGGCAAAAATGGAAGAAGGACCTGGCAATCCACTCCCAAGGCAATCCTGAAACAATCTGCCATTGAAAACCCTATGAGGGTCGCCATGAGTCGGATACCGACTCGACAGCACCTAACAACAGCAGCAACATGAATAGCAGAAGAGCACTGTCAAATCGAATGCCAGAAAATGAGCCCCCTAGGCTGGCAGACATTCAAGAGGCAATTGTGGAAAGTTGCCTCCTTAGAGTCAACCTAATGACAGGAATGTAGTAAAGCCACTGTGACATCTGTTGGCTTATGTGACCCAATTCAAAAAGAGAAGAAACACAGAGGTTTCCCTATGCATGGCACAGTGTTGGCTTAGGGTCTTTATGAGTCAGATCCAACTTGGCAGCATCTAACACATATAGAAATATATCATAAAAATACCATACAGTTTCAAATCTAATCCACACCCTTTCAACTGTTTCAGAGGACTAAAAAATCAGATGGGGAAGAGAATCGCATTCCAGAACTGGTTTTGTGGAAAACTGTGGAACCACTGAGAATGTCATAAAAACAATTCTATGCAGTACTTTAGGATTAGATTCAGTGCAGATCAGATTTTGGTTTTTGGCAATACTTAGAGGTTGAACCCAGGATTTCGCCTATGCTTTGCAACTGTTCTAACACTTAGCTACACACCTAGCCTGTGTTCTGTTCTGTTCTGTTCTGTTCTTTCTTTCTTTCTTTCTTTCTTTCTTTCTTTCTTTCTTTCTTTCTTTCTTTCTCTTTTTTTATTTTTTATTGAGTCGTAGTCTCACTAAGTTATGCAGGCTGCCCATGTCCTCAAATTCACCATCCTCCTGCCTCAACCTCCCAAATCCCTAGGATTACAGGTGTGCACCCCCATGCCCAGCTCTAAGAACACATTTCTCATAGCTAATCCTATGGTTAAGTAATTCATTTCTGAACTCATTTTCCACAATATAAGCAATTCACTGAAGTCTACTATAATTAATGCGGTTCACAACACATACACTCTTCTTTTTTTGCACTCCAGCAAAACATATTCATACAACTTTTGTTTGATATTAAGGCATCTATGTGAGGAAAATCAAGCTAAATGTATACTACTGATATAATCACACCAGAAAGAAACTTTGACATTTGAATAAATTGTAATGAAGTCTGTTCGTGTGCCTTTCGCACAACGTGACATACTTCAGCAAAAATCTGGATCCTGCATTAGAGTTGGTCTTGGCATCGAAGTATAAATTTTGTAATCCTGCCTTAAGCCTTGGGTGTTCTGCATCCCTAATTGAGGAAAGGAACTTAAGCATATTTTTAAACTTCGTCCAGTTGAATGTATTCACTGCTGCTCAACCATTAGCCTACGAAGTATTCAGTTTCAGACAGGAGTTTTATTAATGTGTGCTTATTAACACCTCTGACAACTGCATAAATAACAATTACAAGTTGAAAAACTTCAAACTTCGACCATGAGAAATGACTAGTTGTTAGAAATCGAAAACAAGTTTCACTGTTTGAACCAACAGAAGCTTTTCAGTGCACAGGAATAGCAATCCTCCAATCCAAGACAAATTTTGAAATGAGCAATTATTTTTTATCTGAACAGTATTTTCCTTAAATGTCACTCTTCATTAGCTCAAACAGAAATAGCTCATTCCCTCAATTATTTATTTATAGCCCAAATTTTCCATATTTATGTCTGTAAAATTAACTCCATTTTCGTTAGATCCATGAAGCTTAGAGGCTTAGAGGTGAGTTCTGCACATCCAAGAGCTCTTTATTGAAATCAGTTCGGTGTGTTAAATTACACTCCCGACACACACTCAAAAGTTATTGTGATGAAGTTTGTTATCATTTTATATCCTTGTCTATGACTTCTGTGTTTAATGACTGCATTTTAAACACTTGGTCTGTCTGTGAAAATTTAGAAAAATCCTAAGGATGCCCAGTGGGTAAAGTGCCCTCTTTTTTCTCATAGTGGGGGATCTGGGTATGAAAATCCCTTGCAGCAACCTGGCTGGGGCCCAACAAAAATTGCCATGGGCCAGTGGGTAAGTGAAAGGCCTGGCACTCTGGGATTTCTGCCTTCTGCCTTCCTCTGTCTCCAGGAGACCACACCAGGGAATCTCTCACCATGGCAGCTGAGCAGCAGCAAATGCACAGGTGGTGGCCAGGGAGCCTTACGCCTTCTCCAGGTAAAACAGTGGGGCCTCATAGAATGGGAGCGAAGAATGAGGTTCTTTCCTTTACTTTCTCACATCTCAGGTGAACATAAGGAGCAATCATCCCCACATCTCAACTTCAGACTACTCATTTGATCTCCTATATCCCTTGCCAGTCTTTCCAATTTGGGGCTCTCTTCCCGGTTTCTGTCACCCCGAGAGCAGGCAGCATGCCAGCAAGGTGTGCGACCATTTGCACACAAGGATTCCCTTATGTCCACAGTACTACTGGCTGACAGATTGATCTTTTCAACACAGAGAGGAACATGACCTTTGCCATTCACTTGGTGTAGCAAGAAAAGTAAGAATATGGTTCAATAGATGGCAATGAAGGTTAATGAGGTTCACAACACATATACTCTTTTTTTGCAGTCCAGAAACACATATTCATACAACTTTTGTTTGATATTAAGGCATCTATGGGAGGAAAATCAAGCTAAATGTATACTACCGATATAATCACAGCATAAAGAAAATTTGGTGTTTGAATAAATCGCAATGAAGTGAATAATTCTATAGAATTCCTTCAGGGAATTCATTGTGGAATTCAAGTGGACTCCATTAGGAACAGGGAGGTGATGGCAACCATTTCCAGCTAGAAAAATGATGCTCAGACTTCCTCTTGCTCCCTAACATTTAGGCTTCTGCTTCATTTATTTACTCTGTCTTGAATTTCCTACTACAGGATTACATCGGTGATCTGCCTTCTTCAATGCTTGACCAGAAAGTTCTTGGTGATTATCACTGTCCCCAGAGGTGCTGGTAAGTCATTAGTGCTTCAGAATGCCATGTCGTTACTTTCTATCTGGCCAGGAACTCAATGACAAGGTTGATTTTTGTTTGTTTGTTTGCTTCTTTATCTAAGCTTCACACCCTCTTGATAATGTAAAAAGCCAATGAACTAGATCTTGATTAGTTTTGTGCTTTTAGTTAGCTGATTTTTCCTTCCTTAGATATTCATTTTAAAGGGATGCAGAGGAAATGTGAAAGATAAAGGGACAGAATGTATCAAGATACAAGGTCCTGGAGGACTTGACAGAGATAAGGATTTCAGGACTAGTTGTACACAGGAAAAAGAAGTTCCTTCAAAAAGAGAAAAAATGGCTAGGCTCAGTGGCCTCTCAGAAGACTCAGAAGGCTGAGTCTTCCACAGACCAGGCTGACTCAGAAGGTTGACGGAGGAGGATCACAAGTCCCAGGCCAGAGGCAATCTAGGTAACTTAGTGAGATCCTGAATCAAAGCAAAAAACCAAAAAAAATGGGCTCTGTCGTAGAGCACGTTCAAATTATGTGCAAGGTCCTGGGTTCAACATTCAAGTACCAAGAAAAAAATAAAAGCAGAAAATTGGGAACCAGGATTCTTAGAAGGTAAATTTGTTGCAGAGAATAAGAAGTTCAATGAATATCTGTCTTTATTTGCCCACCGTCTCAAAGAAAAAATGTGCTACCCAAAGAGCTGCCATGGGGAATGGAATAGAGGACTAGGGACTCCCTTCTCTTACCTCCCAACCATTTCATGTCCACCTGATTCCATGAGCCTTCCTCTCTAGCCAGGGAGTCATGCTTGGACATTCAGAGTCCTCACTAGGTGACTGTCCTTGCACCCAGTTTTGTCTCCTAAGGTTGACTCCACTGCCTTAATGAAAGGATGAAATGGCAGCTGATTTTTTTCATGCAAAATATTGCATAACTTGGAGTGGTTAATGACTTGCACAGGGGTACACACGTGGTCATCCTCTGTCACATGCTGTTTCTCCCCCTCACTTAATTCCCCCCAGGGTTCACTGAGTCAGAAATTCTAACGGCTTCAAAATGGCCTACAATATTGAGGGTCCATAATTGGCATTCATAATTGAGTATAAGTTCTCTATCTTGATGCTCAAGCTCCCCTGTAATACATCTGATTCTTTCTTGACTTACCAGTCACAACCAATCCTGATGAAAATTACTATTCTGAAAGGTTCTGCAGAGATTTGAGTCTGAGCAGTTATAATTTGTCCCAATTCACCCTATTTGACCTGGCTAATGCCGATAATTTCAGATTAAATAATGCAGTTGTTGTTATTAGGTGCCCTCAAGCTAGTGTCCAACTCTTTGTGATCCTACATACAAAAGGTGAAACACCATTGTTAGTGCTTCTCTGTGATTCACGGGGTTTTCAATGGCTGATTGTTTTTTGGGAGTGGGCTGCCGGGTCCTTCTTCCAAACCTATAGTATCTGGTGTTCCCAGGAGAGTGGTGCCCCTTAGCCCAGGGTTGGAATTCCACACCACCACCGGTGGTGAGTGGGAAGGAGATATAGCCATTCTGGGAGCGTTTCAGGCAACAAACTCAAGTTTAATTTAGCAGCTCAGCCTTATACGCAGTTGCTTACTTAGTCTGTCTGTGGCATTGTCTAGTACTCTGGTCAACCTATTCAACCTATGGGGAGGGACACGGTGGCAGGAACAGCCCCCCCCTGACCCCCCCAGCCCACCCCGAGGCCACACCCCAAAGACCCCCGGGGAGCATCATCTTGGCTTCTAACAACAAAGCCCAGGGAGTTGTCTCAAACCCCTTAGCCATTCCCAGCCAAGGCAAGCCAGATACCCTGGCCTGTTCCTTATGAGGACTCCAGGTAAGCCAGATAGGCTTGAGCCCAGGGCCTCTAAGGATGATGGTCCTGAGGATTCTGCCCCACACAGGCGGTCTCCCATTCAAGCACCAACCAGGCTGACCCTGCTTAGCTTCTGAGATCTGCCAGGATCTGACACCAGAGTGGTACAGCTGCAGGCAAATAATGTAGTAGTATAATAAAATACACAAACTTACCTATAGAGAGCTAGGGTCCAGGTTCTCTTTCATTTAATCTTCACTGAGTTTGGACTAAACTGAAAACTTCTGAGCCTTGCTCTCCTTCTCTATAATAATATAGATAATAATGTTCATCCTAGTAACATAGATTGACATCTAGTACGTACTCTGAAGAGGAGTGAGTTTATTGTTTGCTAACCCAATTGGACTGTCTCTCATACAGTTATGTAGGAGAAGATATCAATCAAGTATAAAGGAATTTGCAGCAACCTTAATGT
The DNA here is from genome assembly GCA_007922755.1 of Pedetes capensis. NCBI lineage: Eukaryota > Metazoa > Chordata > Mammalia > Rodentia > Pedetidae > Pedetes > Pedetes capensis. The sequence continues at coordinate 10,212 of VMDO01028552.1, forward strand.
AAAAACATACATAAATTTATTCCAAAAAGAGAAGTGCAGAAGTAGAAACTACAAAGAAATGTAAATATAAAATACAATATAAAGAGAAGAAAAATATTAAATAAAGTGATACAATAAGATGTTGACTTAATAGTCAAACTGAATGTTCCACCTTCACCTATATTGATTTTCATCCTGCTCCAGTTCTTGTGAAGTACACTTGAATAATTTGTTTGTAGAGATCTGTTATCCCATGAGATCTATTTTACTGTCTTCTAAAAAATAATTCTATAGAATTATTTCAGTGAATTCATTGTTAAAGAACTCAGGTAAAATGCTAGTTTTATCTACAAATACTTTCTCCTCCACTTCTGAGGTAGGAGGCTGTGTGGCTTAATGTTCTCCCAATTACATCACAATGACCATAGATATAACTGAAAATACTGATTGTACAAAATCTAGTATTAACCTCTCCATCTTTTGAAAGTACTCAACAGAGACAATGATCTTTAGTGAATAAGGGTAGATTCAGAGGACATCAAGATATCCATTAATGAGAACTGTCCACAATTATTAGTAGAACATGTCCCACTGATGATGTGACCCAATCCCTCATTCTTGGAAGTTCTGAGTATGACTATTGAAAAGGGTCTTCCATACACATCCTCACCTATCTATACTTTACAATAGTAACCAAACCTGTTCCTACTGACCAGAATCAACTGTTACTGGCAGGATCACGACTCCTCTTTCTTTAGACTGTACACTAAGTACTCAGAGTTTCCAGGTATGATATACTTCAGTGGAAACCTTGCTCTGTCACTTAGAGTATCAATTTCTGCAGTTTGTAGACCAGGATCTCTAATACTACAGAGCTCAGAGCTGTAGTAGCTAGGAGTAACTTTGCCAGTAGGTCAATAGGAATGATGTTAAGAAGCACCTCTTCTTCTCAGACTCACATATTCTTCTTAGTGATACTATGCCTCAGAAAAATATTTTCACTTAGAGATTGTGTCCCAACTCACAGGAGATTGTCTTTAAGTTGGTGCTTTAGTTGTACACCCAGTAGTTCACTGCAATCTCTTTCACATCAGCAACTTCTGATGGTGTACAGGGAATACAAGAAAATGCCATGGCTATGCATTCACTCCTTCTTCATCATAAAGTGTTTTCCCTACTAATTTTATGTTGTATGTGATTTCATGACTGTGAATCATGCAGTCTACACTCTTCTGAGTGTAGGTTGCAGCTGAGGTCTTCTGGATAGAAAAGGCAAACTCCTAACTAGGACAGATATCTATTCCTTAGAGAACAAATTGCTGACCATTTCAAGGAGGAAACACCCCAAAGTAGTTGATTGGCCAACTAGTAGCCATTTGATTGCCTCAGAGAATAGGACATTAGTCTCTGTTTCTGGTATGTTGGACTTTAGGAAGAATCATTAGCTGGATCAGCCTGGTATGTGGAAGCCCAGGCTACTGAGTCCATTTCTAACCCTTATGTCTTCCCTGAAGCCCCCTTGTTCATATATGCACTATGCTGGCACTGCATTGGTTGTAAGTAATGGTAGCCTGGTAGTAAATGGGCAAATCATTTTGTCTACATAGCTAAGTATTGTCAGTCTTGTGTTAGGTGCTTTTTAGTGGGGATTATTGTATGATTCAAAGATCCTCACATTTCCTGTTCCTTTTGTGTCTTCATTTGTAAGCCTCCAACACAAATAATTTTGACTTATAATGTCTCAATCTTTTTTTTCTAGACCTACTCAGCCAGCCAGACTACTAGTCAATTCTCATGAATCAATATATACCCTAACTTATATATTCTTTTCACTCTATGCAAAGTGATTGACCATATACATTATCCACAATTGTGCTCACTAGGATTTTTTTCCTTGCCACTTTCTTTCAGGTCCGCTCATATATGAAGCTGAAATTAATATGCCATTTATGCCACCACACACCAAGACAACTTTTATAAAATGAGAGGCTGCAATTGCCCCTCATCCTTCAGTTGATCTTTGGTGACATCCAATATGACCACAGATGGGAGCTGAAGGTGAAATACTGGAACAAACCAGGATGGAACCACGGAGGCTTTTCCTATCATTTCATGCACTTGTGTGAGCCCTCTTCTCCAGTATAATCCTGGATGGACCATATCTATTTTGTGAATGGACTGCTCTTATGGCCACTTCCTTTTTTATCTGTATAGCCCTAACTCAGTGTAAGCAGTTCTGTATGTCTGGTCACTTGATATCCCTCACTGGGTCTTTGATCTCTACAGTTTTAGAAACCTGATGCTTTTCAAAAGGCATGCTGTTTTCTACAGTAGGTTGCATGGCTTTGTTGTTGTTGTTGTTGTTAGGTGTCCTCAAGTCGGTATCCAACTCATAGCGACACTCATAGGGTTTTCAATGGCTGACTGTTTTTCCGGGATTGCCTTGGGAGTGGATTGCCAGGCCCTTCTCCCATTTTTGTGGTGCTGGGAATTGAACTCAGGACCTCAGAGCCTGCAGCACAGCACTCTACCAACTGAGATAAATCCCAGCACAATAACAATAAACAGTTGTTGTTAGGTACTGTCGAGTTGTGTCCAACTCATAGTGAACCTCATAGGGTTTTCAATGGCTGATTGTTTTTCAGGATTGCCTTGGGAGTGGATTGCCACGTCCTTTTCCCATTTTTGCAGTATTGGGAATTGAACCTGGGACCTCAGAGACTTCAGAACAGAGCTCTACCAACTGAGCTAAATCCCAGCCTGCTGCATGGCTTTAGTCCAGAAAAAAAAAAAAAGTTGTCTACATTAGGATTTTCCTTCTCAAACTTGTCCCAAACTCCAGATTGCATGTTTTCCACACTGTCATATCCACCCCCTTAGCATCGACATATTGTATGGTCCATACTATAGTCCATAAATCCCATTTTCCTTAGGGCTCTACTGAAAGCAGTTAGATTCCCATTCTCCCTGGTACCAGCAGTTTTCCTAAATGTGGAACAAATTGCATGTAGGACCCCAGGAGGGGTCCTAGCTCTTTTTTTCTTCTTTGTTGTAGAGGAGATGAAGGCATAGTTTTTTAATCTTTACTTTGGAGGCAATTAACTAGCATTCCTCTGAATGTGGAGTCTGTAAACACTCTACATGACCCAGCCTCTATATGTCTCTGAGGAAGGCCTCCAATCAACTCATGCTCATCCTCCCTGATTAGCACAGTATCATTGATGTTTGATGTTTTGAAAGGTGATCAAATGGTTCAGATCATTTTAGACTATATAGGGACAGAGAGCATACAGAGGTGTTAACATAGTGTTGAGGCATTGTATTTAATGTTCATTGCTTTTCAATTTACAGTAGATAACCATTAAGGATCTGTGTGTGTGTGTGTGTGTGTGTGTGTGTGTGTGTGTGTGTGTGTGTGTGTGTGTGTATGATATGGGAGATCAAATGTATTCCCAGCCTATGCCTGCTAGACTAGTATTTTACCCCTGGGATCCTCATCCTCAATTAATACAGAAAACAGCTTTTATGTCAAGCCAAGGACCACTTGGTTGAACCTGCTGTGTTCCAAAGGTATTCTCCAAGAACTATCTGGTTATGCAGGAAGTAGACTGGGATATCAAATGAAGATATGATAGATATTGCCACTCAGGTATACTTTAGATCACTAAGTGAGGCCAATATTCACCATTGTCCCAAGGATATGATCCCATTTTCCATTTACTGTCCTGCTGGAAGGTGAGAGAGAAGTTTCAGTGGCTTTCTTGTGGCCCCAGTGAGCATTAGAGATCATTAGAGATTATAATAAATAAAATATTAACATTTGATTCTTCACACTTGAAATTCAGTACCCAAGTTGTAATAAAGAAGAAATTGAACAATCTATTGATTCATGGGTGGGATATTTCTCAAAATCATAGAAAGATTAAGCATTATGGAGAAAACAGAGACATAAGAGACTAAATCTTTGGGGGAAATGTTTTGACCTCAAAAGGATTAAGATTTTAAGATGTTGAAGTGCTAGTATAGTCAACCATGAGAGCCTTGGATGGAAAGATTATTTTTTCAGAGCCTGGAGAAATTATATTTAATATAAAGCATTTCAGTCTCAGTATATTTGATGTGAACCCACAAAGACTGGAATACCAAAACACCACTGTGACGCTGGTGTCATGAAGCACTTGTAAATGTGGTATCCTGGTGTGTATGTGAAAAGTAGAGGGAGAGAAAGGGGCCTTAGCTGTGGGCTGCTGAACCGTAAGTGTGCTGCTCCATGTTGGAATGTCTGGGAAATGGCAATGGGGAGCGGAGTGAGACATATATTCTCTGTGTACATGGAATAGAATATATGAAGCCACCAACCTGTGGGGACTGTGGATTCCAAGACCAGAGAGAGGTTCTGTATGGCTTTGCTTCAGGGAAATAGTGGTAGACAAGTCTAGAAATATAAGACAAACTGTCTGGTACTTCACATATCAGCCAAAGAAAAATAGCTTTAGTCAGACACAGTGACATACTCCTTAAATCCCAGCAACTCGGGAGGCAGAAGCAGAAGGATCATAATTTTGAGTCCTGCATAAATTAGTGAGACTCTGTCTCAAAAAACAAAAAAGAAAAGAAAAAAAGAAAAAGAAAAAGAAAAGAAAAGAAAAGAAAAGAAAAGAAAAAGAAAAAAGAAAAAACAATTAAAATGGATCGGAGGAATAGACCCTGGTAGAACACTTGCAAAGTATATGTGGGATCATGGGTTCAACCCTCAAGTATGCAGAAAAAAGAAAGAAAGAAAGAAAGAAAGAAAGAAAGAAAGAAAGAAAGAAAGAAAGAAAGGACGATGGCTTTATATTATTATTCTTTCTAACAAATGAAATGTTTTGCAATGTTATCATGTTTTCACAGTGTTTTGCATCCTGTGATGGCTAAACATTTGTAACTTACTAAGTATTGCTTGAATAAATGTATTAGGGAGTGTGTTCACATTCAGGAGGAGTGCTAGCAAAAGTTCATGAAATATCCAAATAAGAGAAAACAAAAGAATACTATTTTACATAAAGAGAGTTATAGTTTCACTTTTCTGTGATAATACATATAAAAATGAATGAAGTTATAGAAAATATTCAAGATGCTCTTCACTAAGAACCGATTTGCTGGGCTGGAGGTGTAGCTTAGTGGTAGAGTGCTTGTCTAGCATGTGCAAGGCATTGGGCTTGAGGTCTTGATCCCCAGCACCTCAAAAAAGAAGAAAATTTGTGTTTGAAAACGTATATTATATGTTTTCTCTATGAGCTTACCACTAAGCAAATATCTAAATAAACTTTTCTAGACAAGCAGTAAAAAGTTGATTTCATAATGAGATCCTCTATTCTGTTTGACAAATTCTATTCAAAATACCAACACTATATAACAGATATACCCTGTTAATTTATTTCTTGCTGAAATGTTACTGGAAAGAGCTACTTAAGCAGTAAAGTATTTTCTTAAAAAAAGTATAGTTAGCTAATCACGTGAATATCTTTAGGAAGTTAGGAACATGAAGACCATCCACCCCAATGTTGGTTGAATTTCATGTTTAAAAATTTGAAGCCAAACGAATTCCAGATAGATTTTATGTCCACTAGAACACAATCAACCTTGGATTTGCTCTAACCTCAGAAGGATTGATAAAAGTTTGGAAGGTGAAAGAGAGTTCTGCACCATTTCATTTTCCACATACAGAAAAAGAAGGAGGAGGAGGAAGGAGGAAGAGGAAGAGAAAAACTTTGCAAATGATGTAGTTTCTAACTTTGCAAATAATGTAGTTTCTAGTTGTTTAGATTGACTGGAAGGCACCTAACACCAATATCACAGTTATGTAGTTGCTAATAGAGTATTTCTTATTTCACTCAAGTGAAACATTGTTGTTGTTGCTAGGTGCCATCCAGTAGGGTCTGACTCAGGTACAACAAATGAAACAGTCCTTGGTTCTATGCCAGGCACACAATCTTACTTATGTTTAAGCCCATTGCTGCAGACACTGTTTCAATCCATCTAGTTGAGGGTCTTCCATTTTTTCATTGACCCACCACTCTCCCAAACATGATGCCCTTCTCCAGGGACTGATCCTTCCTAACTACATGTCCAAAATATGCAAGACACAGTCTACCCATCCTTGTATCCAAGGATCACTGTGGTTGCACTTCCTTTGGGATGGATCTGTTGTTTCTTTTCGTATTTTGTGGTTCTGTCTTCAGTTTTAGTGGGAAACTGCAGATATGTCTCAAGCAATCATGTCCCTGCAGTGTTCCATATTCATAATTACCTTAGGAAGGAGAAAGTGACCCAGTTCTGGTCAGTGGGCTATGAGGGATATCCACTGGGGTCTTCTGAAAAAGGCCTCCTCACATTAATTAAAGGAAAACAAAGGAGGAGGGACTGCTCTTCTTACCCTACCTCAACTGAAGAGCTGCCTTTACTACCTGGTGAGGTGAATTGGCTTAAATACCTCTTCCCAGTACACTGAAGATTGTGCCAGTGTGTTAGGAAGGGGCAGAGGTAAGAACTTGTATTCCTGCTGATACTGCAAGACTGAATTGGCCAACCTGGAATAATCTCCATCCAGATTTCTTGCTATGTAATATAATGAAGCTTACAATAAAAGTATGGCTGTCTTACTCAGATTTTCCAATATTTGAAGCCAAATACCTGTCTGCAGGTACAGGATTAATACAGGTTGAATTATGAAGGTATGTAGGAACTGACACCCTTCAGTCTGGGATGGAAAAAACTGGAAAAACATGCAGGGAAAATATTGTGAGCAAAAGGCATGCATAACAAAGAATTAGCAAGGAAGTAAATAACCTTGATTTCTCCCATTGCTATATAAGCATTTTAGCACTTACTACATGGTTTATGGAAATGCTTATTGAGCACAGATGTTATCTTTTTGCTTCCTTCACAACCTGAAAGCACGCTATATAAAATAATCAAATTGTAATCACAGAAGCAATTTTAGCACATTGTTCCCTGAATAGCATACATGTTCATGTGAATCAATCATTAAAGTAATATTGTACCATTTAAAAGAATTATTATTTCTAATTACAGATCATTTTTGTTGATTTTTTTAGTTAAAACATGATTTCCAAGAACATTAATGTTAAAGAATTTTAGCTAGCATCATTTCTAGCCTTCTGTTACAGTATAGATATTAGTCGCCTATCTTAAATTTAGAATGAATACCTAGCATTTTTGGTAATACATATGAATAAGGATAAAACATAATCAGTAAGAAAAATAGAAAGGTTCTCAGATCAGTACAAAAGTAAAAAGAATATTTTTGCCTTTCTACGTCCCATCCTTTCCCTGTATATGATTTGGCTGCATCTACCCTTCATTACCCAAGGTGTGTCTGTCAGTTTGTTGTGCTGTGGGGCCTTGCAAGTTGCTGTGATGCTGAAAGCTACGCCACTGGTATTTCAGATACCAGCAGAGTCACCCATAGGGGCAGGTTTCAGTTAAGTTTTCTGACTAACACAGAGTAGGGAGAAGGACAAAGAAGCCCACACTTGAAAAAATCAACCATTGAAAACCCTATGAATAACAGAGAAGCACTGTCAAATATAGTGCTGGAAATCAGCCTCCCCAGGCTGGAAAGCATTCAAGAGATGACTAGGGAAGAGTTGCCTCCCCAAAGTAGAGTCGATCTTAATGGTGGGAATGAAGTAAAGCCCCTGGGACCTCCTTTCGCTGATGCAGCACAACTCCAAAAGAGAACAAACAGAATGCCCACAACAATAGACCCTAATACAAAAAGACTGTGAGCACAGCACACTGTCAGGTAGTGTTTCGTTCTGTTGTACGTATGGTCCCTATCAGTTGGAGTCAATTGGACAGCCCCTAACAACAACCACCCTTCATAAACCTTGGAGCATCACAGGAGCCCTCACCCCTCATACTTCTTATCTGTCTCCAGAGTCCTCCTGGATTATCTCACTCACTTCCACTGCCTCAGCTGCTCTCTGTGTCTTAGAAGCATTAGAATCTTTATGCCTAGCCCAGATGCTTGTCTTATACAAAAACAGTATTAGGGATCTGCACAGAATTAGAAACAATGGGATAGACTTATAAAAATATCAGAGGGCAGGAGAATATGAATGTCTTAGATCAAGAAGAGAAAACATCTGGCCTTCCTCCACCTTTATATTCCATTTAGTACCACTATGGATTGGTCAGACCCACCTACATGCTCACTTGGTAAAAGAAGATCTTCTTTATTTGGTCTACTGACACAAATGTTACTCTTTTCTAGAAACATCCCATGAGACACACCCACAAGGAATGTTTTTCCACCTATCTGGCATTTTGTAGCTCAGTCTAGATGACACACAAATTTAACCATCATATCTATGCATTTGAAATAATTGATGGAAAATGTTGCTTGCTATTAAAATAACTCAAAATCATAATATGCAAAGTAATATTTATAATCCTAAAAGCCTAGTCTCCATTCTGTAGTTTTTATTTAAAGGAATGATATCCACATATATCCTGAAAGACAAAATTCAGAGCCTTCTTTTCCATCATCCCCATATCTGATCAGTAAGCAACAAGCCTATGCTGACTTGGCTGTGGCTTTCTCCTTCCCAAACACTTTGCTTAGAGCTCCTGTCTTCTCTCACTTTGCTACTTGCAAAAGCTATTACCTGGTCTCTCTTTCCCTTTCATTCCCCAAAACTTAATCTAACATGCTCTTTCCTTAACAAAATTTTGATCAAAAATGTAAAATGCCTCCTACTGTATCCTGCTAGGGTTTAACTCAGTTGGTAGAGTATTGCCCTGCATTCTCTGAGACCCTGGGTTTGATCCTCAGCACCACAAAAACAGGAAAAGGACTTGGTATTCCACTCCTGAAACAATCCCCCCAAAATCATCCATTTACAATACTGTGAGTAGCAGAGAAACACTGACACAGTACCAGGTGTGGCAGAGTGTTCGGGCATGTTTCATTCTGTTGTATGTTCAGTCACTAGGAGTTGGACTCAATTCCAAGGAACCTGACCACAATAACAATTGCATCCTAGAAAATAACCCTGACCCCTGACATACAACCATTTACTCTATGTGGTCTTCTCTTACATAGTCTTATATTTTGAGATTCCACCAAACTTAAAGAAAGCTCTGTGCCAGCTTGTAGGATCAAAAGTATAATGGTATTTTTCCTTATGAGTAGCACTGCATAGTAAATTTTCTGAAAAACCTCAAATATGCCTCCACTCTCCTTCCCTTTGGTCCTGTGTACACACTGGCCCACAACATGATTGTTTCAGCACATCTCACTTACAGGCAATATGTTTCAACACCAACACAAAGAAGAGTCACACTCTCCTTCAAAATCCATCCCTGACTCTCACATCCTTAAGGACCAGACAAATCCAGCTTTTGCGTTATCAGACTGTTTTACTTACAACCTTGACAACAGGTCATTGGCAAGTTTCATTTATTTTTCTTTGTCCCTCAGCCCAAAGTCAAATGCCTCCCATATACCAAATATTCAATTTTTAATGAATGTATCCCCAAAATTTCCAATAATGTATTATTTTGAACTTTGAGATATGTGACTGTTTTCTAAGACTATTTTATAGCAAGTATTAAATGCCTTTATATTCTAGAAGGCAAACTAGATATTAAAGAGAAAAAGACATTAGCTATTTTCTACAAAGGTACATAATTGATAGGAATTACTCTATGAATATCATAGAGTGCTATGCATGCTAATCACATGTTAGTATATTAGTCATATTTTTATAATCTTATATTTTAATTTCTTCCAACACTTACCACACACTTGAAAGTAAAGCTGAGCAAGTGTTTATTATCATTCTTTGTTTAATGGACAAAAGAATGAATACTCAGAGTTAAAACATTTTGCACAAAGTCACACAACTGGTACCCAATAAAACCAGACCTGAACACTGCATGCATCCAATTCTGTCACACTCTCCAACCCTGATACACCCAAAGTAATGATCTCTAATGCACTCTGTAGTTTTCAGACACTCCAAACCTGCACTATTCTTTGTATTTATAGAAAGGAGAAACCATCAGACCATTCTCAAATAAATTCTTTGAGAATGCTAAAATGTTCCTGTGCAATATTACATTAGGTATTAGAGAATGGCATGGTTTGCTCACCAGTGATGTCTGACCCCTGGATTTGGGCCTCACAAGGATTGATAAATTTCAGCCCAGACAGTAAGGAAGCTGATTAATCCCAAATAATTTACAGAATTCTACGACTGTTTCCATCTCCCCATGACCTGAATGTTAAGTAGCATGCCATCCTTGCAACCCATGAAGCCACCTGTCGACATGAGCAGTGTGACTCACAAGGAGAACAGGAAAGAGTTTCTTAATCCTTTATTTAGAAACTGATCTGTTCAGCCTTCGGAGAGTGATCTCAAGGGAAGCATCTGCCTTCTTGCCAGGATTATCTGTCTCTTATGCTTAATGGATCTCATTTCAGGAGGCATCAGGTCAATTAATCTCATCATCAGGATCGTCTTACTGGCTCATGAATATCACTGAAATCACACATGCTAGTTGAGGGCTGACTTCCAGAGTGGTCATATGATGGATGCTTCATCACATTTTGGAAAACTAAAACACCTGGCACTTGCCCACTTGCCTATTTAGAGAGCTTAATTTTGATTCAGGGTTAAAGAAAACAAACACGTGATGAGACAAAGTCAATCAACATCTATTTAAACTTTGCATTTCATTGTCCTTATTTTTTGTTGAAAATATTTATTATTATTTTTTGTTGTCAGGAAAGAGCATTGAGGAAAATTATATTTTATTTATATACATATATAATACCTGAATTTTATAATTTTTGCACATATTTTGTTGTTCTGTTCATGGCCAAGCAGTTTTTTGATAGGAATGAATTATGCATATAATAAAATATTAAGTATTTATCCCGTATGAGTTATGCTTATATTTCGGCAAGATGACTAATTATGTTGTCATTCAGTTTTTCTCTCATTTGAGAGACATAATCTGTATGGTCAAAAAAGGAAAATGAAATTGTATTCAGATTGCCAAAAACGATGATATATTTTCACCAAAATCATAACAAAAGTATATGCAGTGGCAAAATACATATTTTTTTTAAAGTTTATGCCAAAATATTCAAAATTATAAAAGACAAACTTTAATCAATAAATATTTAATCACAGTTTTTTTGAAAATTTTTTTTTTGGTAAATAATTCTTGAAAGTAAAAATCTGTATTTCTAGTACTCAATGGCTATTTGGTTGTGAAATTATCAAGGTTAGGAATTCATTGCAATTTAATTGTAATACTAAATAAAAGGAATTTCATAATACCACAAATTTTCAGCCCTGTGTGCAACTCCTGTGGATGATGAGCTAAATATAAAAGCAAGAAAGTGGGCATGAGACCATACTAGAAAGAGATTAAGTATCTAATACAGGCACACTAGTGAGAGATGCACACAACAAAGCCATTGGCCATGCTTGACTTTGTCTGAAGCACTCAGGACCTATCATTTAATACCATGAGGCTGCCTATCCTGGAGGACATGCAGAAGAGCCTGGAGACTTTCCCCATTTCCCTGGGGTCTAAGCAGGTTTATAGATAATGCCCAGGCATCCTGTTGTGGTAAGGAATTTGGGCACAATTCCCACACCCATCTCTTTGTAATGTGCATGACTCTCCGATTATGCTCTTACTCTTATGTGAGTATGTCAATATATCCCTGGAGATCTGGCAGAAATCAGACTGCGTTCTTTGGATTTGTAGGCTAGAGGAGGTCTGGCATGTCTAGCTGGTCCCCAATGATGCTGAGGCTGCTGGTCCTAACACTTCACTCTAAAGAAGACGCAAAGTTGATCTTCTCAGGGCACCTAAGCTGTGCTCCATGGTCACAGTTTGTTCCTGGTGTTTGGTCCTTTCCAATGTAACCAACTTAATTCTCAGATATTCACTCATATTCTAAGGACAAACAAGTAAGAAATCATTCATATACTTCCTTATAAGCAATTTGTGTTAAATTTTCAGAAAATAAAGTTGGTACAGAGCTCTGATCTCCCCTGATTTTTAGTTTAGACATCACATGGCAGAATTGGCTAAGAGTTCTGCCGAAAGTCATCCACCAGGTAAACTCAGGATACCTGGCTCCAGAGCTAAGCTCTTATAGGATCCAATGAGCCTGTTACAACCTCTGATGCTTCTCCTGGCCTTCAGCATTTCCCAGGAGAGATTTCACTGTTATGAGCCAAAGTAATACTGCAGTTGTCCCAGTGCACACAGCAAGTCTTTTTATGTTTTAATCTAAATTTTATATGAGTTACTATGATTATTTGGGTTGAAAATTATTTCAGCTTAATTTTCTTGTATTCTTTCTATCAATAATAACTGAATTACTATTCCATAGGCTAATAAAAGGCCTTTACAAGGACACGGATCATTCCCTTAAAAAGATAAAATCTAAGTATGTCATCTCCAACATAGTAAACCATATGATTATCTGATTCAAAATGGCCCATGCCAGTGCATTTTAGCTCACTGATGCCTAAAATATTGATGTTTATGCACTACATTTCTCTTTTGATGATTTTTAATTTTCCTAGATTCATATTATGTATATTCCACATTCCAATTATTAATGGATATTACAATTGCTCTTCTTCCTCATTTTGAGTCAACCTACATGAGCAAATGGAGGTCCCTGGGGCTTTGCTCCATTTCTGTTATTGATATAGATTCTACTTTGAGATGGCAGCTCTTCCCCAGTAGTGTTTTGAGTGACTTCCAACCTCAGGGGCTCATTTTATGGCACTATATCTGACAGGTTTTCTGCTATTCATAGGGTTTTCAATGGCCAATTGTTTCAAGAGTGGGCTGCCAGGACCTACTCTCTAGTCTGTCTTAGTCTGGAGGTTCAGCTGAAATCTGCCCATCATGGGTGACCCTTCTGGTATCTCTAATACCTGAAGCATAGCTTTCAGCACCACAGCAACACACAAGCCTCCATAGTATGGTTGAACATTAAATAAGGAAGATAGGAGAAGAATTGATGCTTTTGAATTATGGTGCTAGAGAAAAATATTGAATACATCATGGACTGCAAAAAGAACCAACAGATATGTCCTAGAAGTAGTGCAACCAGAGTGTTCATTGAAAGCAAGGATAGCCAGGCTGCATCTTACATTTTTGGACATGTTGTCAGGAGGGACCAATCCCTGGAGAAGGGCATCAAGTTTGGGAGAGTGGCAGGTCAATGAAAAAAATGAAGACCCGCAATTAGATGGATTGACACAGTGTATGCAATAATGGGCTTAAACATAAATAAGATCATGTGCCTGGCACAGAATCTGGGAGTATTTTATTCAATGATCTTTCTATGTCCAGTAAAAGGAGGATTATTGTCATTGGTCAGTGAAATTAATGCACCATTAACCTTCTTTTTTAATTTAGAATTTTAAATATTTAGAACAGGGTTCAGATAAGCTATTTTCCATGACCAAAGTAGGCCTACCAGCTTTCGTGAATAAAGAGTTTCAAGAAACTGCCATGCTTATGAATATACGCACTTTATTTATGATTGCCTTTGTGC